>PVKA01000115.1:133084-177710 GCA_004027165.1 Ctenomys sociabilis | reverse complement strand
GTCAGATAAGGCAAAGTGAATGGCATATGCCGCAGGATACTAATCAGCTTTTCTTCTGGATGGTTAACAACCTAAGATCACAAGTCAGAGTTGGAGAAATAGAAGAGCCACAAGGCCAGCCAACATTTTGGCCCTAGCCTTTCAAGGTCAGCGAAGACTCAGGACATAGGAGAACCTATACTGCAACATCATGAAACTCAGGTGAGCCCCAAATTTTCTGAACAAGGAGATTATGGAGCCACAGAGGAAAGAGACTGAAGTTCTAAAGTGTTCCTGGGTAGAGTCACATGAAGAGAAAACTTTCTCTCAAGCTCTCACAGAGAGCAATCTGGTCAAGCATTGGCCGTAACTCATCCACATGGAAGACACAGACAAAGGAACTACAGAATAATGTACAGGACTACAAGATAAACCCTGAGAGGACTTCAATGACCACATAGGAAATATAAAGTTCTTGTGTTGATATATAAGTCTTGATCTACCTAGGTCTTAACCATCCAGCAGAAAAGTATAAAAATGAAGTATATATCGTGAGCCCATAATATTAAGCTGAGCTGTAAATGGATAGGGTCGACAATTTCTTTGAATAATCACTATGGTTGCAGAATGCTGGACTGTATTGGATTGTGGTGTCAACTTCAAGCACCTAAGTTAGTTGAATGTCAATGGCGCGCCCACTTTTGACAGGTGTAGACAAAGGAAGGGTTGTAGAAAGAAACAATCATGATGTGTGTGTATAGACAGTACAGTTGGGATAGATAACGCTGTGCTACATAATTCTATGAGAGGCAAGAGCTGCACTAATGGTGGTTGGACAGGGTGGTTTTTAACTGGATAGATCCTGGCTGATACTTTCCTCTTTATGTGAAGGCTGTGCATGCCAAAGAAGCATCTTATACTGTGTCTGCATCATTTGGCAGTCTGCCATACACATAGTTTTAGTGTATTTTTTTTTGGCCAGCTCAGCCTTCTCTGAGGGTGGGGCTGATGTGGCATGTGGTGCCAGAGATCCAACCATGGTCCCCTGCACCTGCCTAAACTTGTATAAGAAGGTGCTTTAGCCCCCTGAGCTATCTCATCAGCCTTTTTTTTGTGTAAATTTAAAAATAATTTCCACTGATGCTTTTCCTGAGGTAGTTCTGGGTTTACACACCATTGTAAGCAATTTGCAGAGCAATCTGTGTCCCTTTCCCCCCATTTTTCCAAAGGTGGTGCTTTGCAAAACTAGTAGATCATATCATAATCTGGGTACTGGTGTTGATGCAAACTGATGATCTTGTTTAATATTAATGTGTGCGCGCATGCGTACATGTGCACGTGCAAATGCTTATGTGAATGTGCATGCATGCACTGTGTATTTGGATTTGTATAACCTTATGTGCCTAGGTGTATATCTCCACTACCACCCTCCAAACACCAACCAGTGGATCCATCTCAAGGACTCTCCCTTTGCTCTTTGAGAGCTACACCTCCTCTCTCCTGCCCATGGCAACTGGAAATCTGTCCTCCATTTCTGAAGTTTTGGCATCATTCCTAAAGTATTGCCCAAGTGGAATTATACAGTGTCTGCCCTTTCCCAATTGGAGTTTTCTTATTCAGCATTGTTCCCTGGCTATTCATCCAAGTCATTGTGCATATTACAAGCTTGTTCCTTTTGTTGCTGACTTGTATCCCATGGTATTGATCTGTCATGATTTACTCACCCATCCACCAAAAAGCAGTTGGGTTATTTCCAGTTCTTAGCTATTATGGTCAAAATCGACATGCGCATGGGTGTGTATGTGTGACTTAGTGTGAATATGTTTCCGAATCTGTGGAATAATAACCAACACACACAACTTCTAAAAGATAATAGGAGTAGAATTTCAGTAAATGTGCAGACAGAGGACTCACTCACCACCTTGTTAGTTTCTCACTTCCTGGGCTCCTGTCTCAGTTATAGAGTAGTGTGGAGTAGATACTTAGCAAATGCTTCTGAAAGAATGCCTTTCTTTCTCACACAGGATGGTGAATGTCATCTAATATAGTTTATTTTCACTGAGCTGCATCAGTATAAAATAACAAAAATCACTATCTTGCACTTATTCCATTATGATCTTATAGAAGGGAGGAATTGCTGATTAAGAGTATGCTTTGGAAAAAAACAAGAATGGTTTAATATTTGCTTGGATGGAGAAGCCTTGTTAACCACAAAGGTGACGTAATGCACTATCTCACCTGAGAGAACTGAGATGAAGAATTCAGCTATTCTCTGTATTACATAAAAATAACATCATTCAACAATAAGCCTAAATATGCTTTTTTTTTTGCAGAACTGGGGATTGAACTCAGGCCCTTGCACTTGCCAGGCAAGCGCTTATTCTACTAAGCCATCTCCCTGGCCCCCAAATATGCATTTTTAAAGGAGAATAATGTATGTATCATATGAGAAGGTACTCTGTGCTTTGACAGTTGATAATTGAGTTTAAAGTTATTTACACTCAGGTGCATCGGGTGAGATTTCAGCAAGATTCTTTGAGGCTATAACCATCAAGGAAAAAAGGATGTCAGAGGCCTAGATAATTTAATTTTTACCATCAGCAATTTGGGTGTGATATTTTGTTTCAAATTTCATGACTTTTTTTTTTTGGCAGAACTGGGGATTGAACTCAGGCCCTTGTGCTTGCCAGGGAAGCACTTATTCCACTGAGCCATCTCTCCAGCCCCCATGTTTCAAATTTCATGATGGATGTCATGCTCCTGATATTTTAATATTATAGCTTTGCATATCACATTGGATTTGGTCTCACTCAAGATGGTGAGACTTAGCTCTTCTTGAACTCAGAGTTAAGCTTCATTGTTAGAAACATATTCAACCATAAAATATCTATAAAATGAAGTAAAATATTAATATAGGCCAATTAAATATGAAAATTAATATGTAATTTTTATATATTTTGCAAGCATTTCTAAAGGTAAGTATGTTTGATAATTATCACCCAATCTCTCTTTTTGCTCTTCTACTAGATAAAAGATTAGAAAAGATCAGGTTTTGTATAGCACAGAAACATTAACTACCAGGGCTGGTGAGATAGCTCAGCAGACAAAACGCCCACTTAGGCAAGTACAGGGGCTGGGGTTCAATCCCCAGCACCATATGCAGTGCTGGCCCTGTCCCCAGGTGTGCTGAGCTGGCCACTGAGACTGGGCATGGTGGTGTACATCTGTAATCCCAGTGCTGGGAAGGCTAGAAACAGGAGGATCTCTATAGGGTCCAAGCTGTGTACCAAATGCATTAAAAAAATTACCTGAAGTAGTCCACATGTCCCTATACAATCTGACAAAAAATTAGTCCTTTGAAATTTCTCAATTTTGTACCAAGGAGATTACAGACATTCTGTAATCTCTGTCCACAGAGAAAAACTGTGGACTTAGTATCTTTTCAGTTCTATTTTGGAGAGTTCAGACAGCCTCGCTGGAGGCTAATATGCAATCTGGCTTAAGAAGCAGCAGCAATTTATAGTTTAGCTGAAGCAAGTCCTTGTAATATTGACAGGCGCGGCACAGCACTAATCCACGGGAATTCCTGCAACATGGCAAACAATACGCTTTGGGAGACGGGTTTGAATTATGAATCCAGTGGTGGGCGGTCTCTGAGCCCCGCTCAGAATAGCCTTGGTGTGAGCTGATGGAGCATTTTGTACCTGGGATTCAGAACTTTTATGAAGGCCAATACCCTGAAACTCACTCAAGCAATAAATTCTCTTGTCTTTGAGTTTACAAGGCAATAAACAGGGAAGGCCTTTGACCTTAACATTTACTGAATACATTCGCAGCAGTTGTGTTTATTGACAACTATTTATAGGGAGGCAAATTTCCTAAAGGGAGATGGGGGAAATTTTGTATTTTTTTAAAAATAAAAATTCTGAATTTAATTTTCAGCAATTTGACAAACTCAGTTTTAGGGTTAGAGCGTCTTGCAAATTGTGTGCTGGGCATTTCTTTCTAGGAGGTAAGGAGTACTCATAGGGAGGGAAGCTGCCCAGGAGTAATGTTTGGCCTTGTAGTCAGCCGATGCCCTGTGCTTCGTGTGCAGGGGAGAGGAAAATGGGAAGGAGATAGAAAGGGTTTTGTCCTTTCCCTCTAGATTTGTTGTATGTCATGGAGTCAATTGCTTCTTTTCTGCCTCGATATCTAGTTATACGGTGACAATGGACACCAACTCCTTATTAATCCCAACTGCTTTGTGTCCTTGGAGTTTCATGGATTGAAGACATGAAAGTAAAAGAAGACTGCATTATTGAAATAATTCCACTGGTCCAAAACAAGCAGCCCACACCCTTTCTTTATTCTGAGAGTTGGGAAGGGTTCCTATAGCAGATGAGGGTGTGTGTGTGTGTGTGTGTGTGTGTGTCCACCAAACAAGGTTGGGGAATTTCATGAGAATTTGAGGGTGTACTTGTACTGATGGCTGAATCTAAAAAAAAAAATGCTCCAAGCACCTGGGGTGGAGGGCAGGAAGCCACTCTAAATGCCAAGGGTCCCTTTTATTCCAGGAGGTCCTGTACAGGCAGTTGCACCCAGAAGACCTCCTCAGCTTCTTCCCAGTATAAGGGAACCTCTCTGGGGCTGTAACTGAATGGTTGAAGAGCGTAGGTTCCCTGCTACCTCAGAGGAGAAGTGCTGAGTTATCTTCCTCTTGCTGCTGGTGGGCTAGGTAGCTCCTCACTTCTCTCTATTCCATGCAAGGGCCAACACCTCTGTTTTGGTAAGAGATTCTAGAAAAACCTTACCTGGCAGCCTTGTGGTTATCTCCCAAAACTTTGGCTCACAAAATTCTTCATAAGCTTTCTTGTCACAGAAAGAGCAAACTGCTAACAAAACAACATGTGCATTCTTTGGGTCCACAGTACCTTTTCACTTGACATCAATCTGGACCGACTGCATGGAGGCCCACCAGACTATGTTTGCATTTTGACCTGAACTTGGGCTCGCTTCTGCCTCTGTTTGTACAGATTGTGGAGGAAAAGGAATTTTTGTGATTTTGGGGAGAGTAAGATTAGGAATTTATTTGATGGTTTGGGTAAATCTGGTGGTGTGGTATCAGATTAATAGTTCTAGTTGGCTCCACCTAGAGAAAAAGATAGATTTTCACTGTATGAGCTACTTCTTAATTTTATTTTTATCTTTTCAAATATAATAATTGTTCTAGGAGATGGAGAGAAAAAGTGAATCCCAAAGCCAGTGCTACTGGGAGAAATCAGTTTGTGAGATTAAGGAATGAGAATTGGAATCATTTGTTATTTTATAGAATTAAATGGTGTTCATTTTCCTTTTCGTAATTATTATACATGTGCTAAGTGTTTTATAGTCATATTCAGTGTTACATTTCATGACAGGCATGTCATACTGAAGTTCATCTTACCTTCACATAGCCAGTTCGTTGGCACGCCTCCTACCCGTAATTGGATATCGCATTCCACACTAAGTCTCAGTGTTGAGCAATAATATTAGTTGGGGAAAGCAAGTAGCTGCCTTCTGAGGTTATCGTGTATGATGCCTTTTTCCAGCTTGAGAGCATATCTTGTTTTAAACAATTTTTTGAAGGGCAGCCAAAGAAAAGGTTGGTTCAGATGTGCCCTCCCCAGGCCTGTTTATAGGGTACAGTGTTCCATTTCTTGGAGGAAGACGATAAAGTCAGGCTGGCCGCGGGAGGTGTGTAGGAATATATGTGCATGTAATTGAATTCCATGGGTATGAGTAAAAGCCAAAGGGAAACAGTAAAAGAAAAACCACTGTGCGAGGGGAGCTGACTGCTGTCTTATATTTAGTTCTAGGTAAGAGTGACATTCTAATGGTCATTAGTGAAAACAGTATATTAATAAAAGCTATCAGATGGGAGACTAATGACATTTAATAGGGCTCAGTTGGGGCACAGTCATGAAAATTAGGAAGAATATTTAGAAAACTTCATTTCTTACTTCAGCCTTATCAAACACAAAGGCAAGCAACAATTTTTTTTAATCTTCTCTAGGAAGGCAGAATTGCTTTTAAGATTCAGCTGGTGTCATGTTAACTTTGGAACAGCGTCTTGAAAAACGAGATCTCAGTAACACTTGGTCTGCGCTTCCCTTTTCTCTACTCCCTGAAACAATGATCATATTTGTGAAAACAGCCTGTGTGATGGAAACATGTTTTTTTCTCTAGACAGAGCCAGCTAGAACGATTAATTCCCTGAAAACATTAGGAATTCCCTGAAACAACTCAAAACTTCCCTGAAAGCCCAGGGCACCCGACCTTGGGTTGGAAACAAACAAACACACTCCACACACTGTAGAAACCTGCTTGTTAAGTGGCGAAGGGAAATGTCCTCAGCCAGACAGCTGAAATTCAGGAATGTCGCTCTGGAGATCAGATCCACGATGGGAAGTGGAGAAGAAGCCGATAAGGCTAGGAAGAAAGCGGCGTCAGTCACCAAAGCTGGTTTCCGAGGTAAAGTGAGGAGGGCCAGGATGCCTGCGATAGGATCGCATTGTGCTACCAAGCCCTGGCACACACCACAGGAGCTGGGGCCGAGAGGCACTGCTGAAGTAATGTGGCCTGCACACAAGCAGAGGCTACAAGCTGGGCTTGGGTGCGAGGTGAAATGCATGTAGGTTAGACCAAATCCTCCTGGAAGGCGTCTTCTTCCTTCTTAAAACAGGGCGGCCAGTCCCTGAGCCACACCTTCACTGCACAGTGGGTGACAGAGGACCTGTACTGTGAGTCTTAGATGCGGGAAGCTCATTTCCATAGGTCATAGAGAGATCATTTTTGTGAGATGAAAATTTTATATGACATTCTTAGCCTCCCATCCCAGGTAGCTGACTTCAACTTGCATCCAGGCAAGTCAGTCTCATGCTTCTCTTTCTTCTCTTTGTTTCTTGGAATTCTAAACTTTCTGGGTAAAAGGGCAATTTTGAACATTTCCAGTATGTTTATGAGTGTGTGAGATTTCAGCTTATGACCCTCATTCCTAACCTGAAATGCTTAGACTCTGGGCCAGTGGTATCAGCCTCCAATATGTTGAGGTTGTTGTGTGAAAGAGCTTCACTATTTGATGGTAGATAGGCATTTCTTTTTCTTTTTACATATCTTAGCTTTTTATTTTTATTTACTTATTTTTTATAACTTTATTGAGAAACAAATAGCAGTGAGACAGTTTCAACACCAATTAGTAGGACAGTTTCAATAATTAGTACATTGCATATTGTTGTCTTAGTGGTTATTCATAGTACAAGATGCAGACATGACATCCTGGACATCCTGTCTGCAAACACTATTAGTACAAATCTTTCTATTCATTGAATTAAGAGAAAGTAGCTGTGTGTCTACAAAATGCTCATTTATTTGTATGCCCTTATTTGTTTATTTTTCTCAGAGAAGGGTATTCCATTGTCATGTAAATATTGTAGGTGCATGAATTCAGCAAAATATTCCAATATAGTCCATTAGTCCATAATAGTAGTGGGTTATCCACGGGACTAGCAATTTCAGAAGTTGACTTGAGCCTTCTACAGCTCAGCATATTAATATAGCTTTACTTTTTTTTTTAATTACCTTTTTTTTTTTTAATCTTTATTTTTTTTTATTCATTTGGTACAGGGTCTCACTATGCAGCTCAAACTCATAGTGATCCTTCTGTCTCAGTCTCCCCAGCACTGGGATTACAGGCATGTACCACTCGCCTGGTTTCAGTGGCTGGTGAGTATGTGGTTCTGGGGATTGAACCTGGGTCCTTGCTTTTACCAGGCAGGTGCTTAGACCATTGAGCCATCTCCCCAGCCCCTAGCTTTACTTTTTATACCTCATTTTTATACTTTTCTGCTGAATGGTTAAGACCAAGATAAAACAAGACCTATATAACAAGCAATGCAACTTTTGTATATGATAAGATCAGTCAAATCCCTTCAGGATTTATCCTGAAACCCTGTACTGCAGTTCATAGATCCTGTTAGACAGGCATTTCTGAGGCTCTTACTTTGACTTTTTCTAATTATCCTTGAGGGGCACAGGCAGGAAGAAAACCACACTCTGGGGTTCCAACAGAGCTAACACTTATTTTGCGGTGTTTCAGAGTTTGCCTTTGGTCCTGTTCAGTGCTGAGATCAGAAGGGGGTGTCCAGGTATCCAGGTGCAGAGGCCTGGTGTTGCTGCCGAGTGGCCTTTGCCAGTCAGTGGAAATCGGAGGGGCAGCATCTACTGTCCTCTTGCTCAGCATTAATCTCGTGACTGTGCTGATAGTCCATTCCAGATGTGCTCGGCTCTCAGGCTGAGTCTGCAGAGGTGACAGATGGTGTGTTTACCTCAGTATCAAAAAGGGCAAATTGTGCTAGCAATCCCAGTGCCAACCTCTCACTGTCCTGCAGGACTGCCTGATGGATCTCTGGCTGCCATCTGGCTCAGAAGCCAAGGACAGCGCTGCTTCCCCAGGGAGAAGCAGAGTGATGTCATTCTCTGTGGCTGCAGTAGAGGTCGCAGCTTGAAAAGAAAGTAGGAAATCAGAGCTTTTGAGTTGGTGTCTTCTGGGCCGGTCCTCTTGGTGCCGTGCTCTAAGCTGCTGGCCCGTGGTATTCTGCAGCCATGTGGTTTGCAAGCTCTGTTTAGGGACACTTCATTATCTTGAGCTGCCCACTGCTTCTCACCCTTGAGACTGTAGTGCTCAGACAGGAGGACAGGGCAGACCTCTGCGTCTTGGTGCTGACTTGCACGGTAGTTTAGGTACACACACGTTTAGGTACACACACGTTTAGGTACACACACGTTTAGGTACACACACGTTTGGATGGCCATTCCTTATGCTTGCAAACCCAGTACTATCACATTCCCAATATGAGTTTCATTGAGTGGATAGTGTTGTTTGGCTACAGCTCAAATCATTGAGCAACACATATTTGAGAACCAGACCTATGTGTAATTTCTATGCATTTTTTTATTTTGTGAAAAATAAAATTTTGTAACAAAATAGTAAGAGAAAAACAAGAGTGAATGCGTTTTGTATTATTATCTTCAAAGTAGTTATTCAGAGTCCCAGACATAAACAAAAATGATTCTTACAAGGAAAAAGCAGATCATAACAAAACTTTTTAATGAACTAAAATAAACTAGTAGTAAAGTAAAGCAAATTAGTGTATATATTAAATAGTTTTGAAACAATGGAGTATGGAATTTGGGGAAGTATTTGTTTTTAAATTTAAAAATATTTTGTTTATTTGATACAAAGATTCATTAAGCAGCTCATAATCATAGTGATCCTCGTCTCAGCCTCCCCAGCGCTGGTATTACAGATGTGTATCACTGCACCTGGGCTTCTACATGGGATACCGGGGATTGAACCTGGGTCCTTGTGCTTGCTAGGCAGAGGCTTAGACCACTGAGCTATCTCCTCAGCCCATGGGGAAGTGTTTGAATTTCTTCCTACCTCCTGTTTATCTTTCTTTTATTCTGTTGTTTATTTGTGTGTGTACTATATAGACAATAGCATGCTTTGTGCATGTAAGTGAAATACATGAAAAAGAGCAGTAACTTCCAGGCTTTGTGGGCTGGTTTAGCACTATCAGCTCTTACAATATAGGTGAGCATTAGGGAAGATCAAGCTTTCAAATGTCGATCTGAAGGAGGCATCATTCATTGTGGGAAGTATCAGAGGTAAGGTTAGCATGGGGGGATTGAATTCTGCATCAGTTGGGCACCTGTATCACTGTTGGGTTTGAGACTGGAAATATTTGTATTAGCTATTTGTTATTGTCCTTCCATTAATGAATGAGTGCAAATAATGGTGTGCAAAATGGATCACCCAGTATCATATTGTAGGTGGTAGACAGGCTGTCACAGCAGCAGAGGTTCTTCTTTTTATTTTTGGTGGTGGTATTGGGGATTGAACTCAAGACCTTGTGCTTGTGAGGCAGGTGCTTATGCCGCTGAGCTATCTTCCTGGTCCAAGACAGAGGTTCTTTTGAGTGCTACATGGCTATCTAACCACAGGCCCATTGAAGCCATTGCTCCTCCACACATGTGTTCAGACGGCATGCAGCATGTGCCATGGGAGGCAGAAGCAGTGCCCTTAGCCCGGGCAGGGCTCAATTGGGAAGCACCAGTAAGGGAACTCAGTAAGCAATAGCCAAAAGAACACAATAGCCAAAAGATGGCAGTAACCCTTGTGTCCACCTCAGGGGAGTGGGAAAACAAAGTGTGCTCTGTCTATGCCATTGAACATGATCCAGCCTTCAAAGATGGAGATGCTGATGTACTCTAAGGTCACACATATGGCCCTGGGAGGCGCACCATGTCTGGTATGTAAACAAGCTAGTCTCAGAAAGATGGATATTGTGAAGTTCTACTGGCAGAAAGTACACAGGTAGTCACAGCCATAGAGAAAGTAGACAGTGGGTTCCAGAGATGGAGGGAAGCACAGAGGGGAGTTATTGTTTGATTGAGTTTTTTTTCCCAGAAAAAGTTCTGGAGATGGATGGTGGTGAGGGTTGGGCAACAATTTGAATATATTTAACAGGAGCTGCACACTGCAAGTGTGGTTCAAATGGAGCTGGAGTTGTACCACAGAAGTAGAGTGCTTGCCTAGCATGTGGGGGCCCCTGAAGTCAATCCCTAGTACCAGAAATGGGAGAGGGTTAACACCGTAAATTTCATATTAGACTTATGTTAACACAGTACAATAGCACTAACAGTCATTTCAGACTCCCGGGAATTCTGTGGTCTTAGAAACACTGTTCTGGATGTGGATTCCCAGTGCTAGGCAAGCCCACTGTGCTTGGGATACAGAAAAAGACTTACCCTGGTTTCTCATAAAGCGGTGTGTGTCAAGTTAGATGGTTTTCCTTTATTTTGGCTTTTATTTCTCCACTTCTCTTTGGGGGACCACATAGGCTTGAAATCCTCCTTCAGTGAAAGAAAGAGAACAACAGTTGATGCCTTTTTTCTTGAATGTATCTGTTTGGCAAAATACATGCTTGGGAAGTCCATATTGCTGTCCCCTAACTAAATGCCTATCTTAGAAACAAATTTGAGGGGCCTAAAAGTCCTATTTGAAACTGGCATGTGGTCCTGTTATTCATTCCCATGTTGATGGCTGTGCTTTCTCAAGGTGCACTGAGCAAGAGAAAAATTATAGCTCAGGATTCTAGAGCCAGATTCCTCCATCTCCCTCGGTGGCCTTTGCAAAACATAAGGAATGGCACAGATGTAAGTGCTTGTTAACTGTCTTCCATATTTATCGAACACCTATGGTTGGCTTGGGGGAACAGATGAATAAGATTTGGTCCCTTCCCCAGAGCAGCACATGACCTGGCAGGGGGGCAGTCACATCAACAACCCACTACAACATAGCATGATAAATTTTGCCATAAAGAGGTGAACAAAGAACTAGGAAGCACAAAGGACAGGCAGTAAAGTGTAACATTATCCCAATGTTTTACAGCTTTTATAGTAAGGAAATATGTTGTCTAAAACTCAAAGTCAGGCCCTATTGGTTGAGATGTGGTCTCAATTCCCCTCATTTTGACCCTAGATATGAAATGATCTCCCCACCAGGACACCGGAAGCTGTGGATGAATTCTGGGTTAAGATCTATGATAGAAGCAGAGTTGGGGGACATGGGATATATCCAGGCCCAAGTATATTAGTTTCTTTTTTGTGGTACCAGGGATTGAACTCAGGACGTTGCACTTGCCAGGGAGGTGCTTATGCCACTGAGCTATTGCCCTGGCCCTCAGGCCCAAGTATATTAGGAGGAAGAGTTAAGAGCTGTTAAGGTAGGTGGGTCAGGACAAGCGCCTAAGGTGGATGTCAAGACCCCAGGCAACAGAGTAAGGGAAGAGGGTTACACACTACTGCTTCACCATGGCCTTAGGTGGCCAAGGGGCTGAGGACAGCTGTGGTATCACTGAAAGAAAGGCTCACTGGGAAGGTGCCAGGAGATAGTACCTAGCAAAGGCTTACTGTGTTCTGTGTCCTGCGCTGTATCATTCCTGCATTTATTCTTTACAACGGTATTGAGGGTACCAGCACTGCTGTCACCCTATTTTACATATGAGACAATAGAGATTTAGGAAGATTGCTAAGTTGTTTCAGATCACATAGAGGTAGAGCCTGGGCAACCAGGCTTGATCGCAGGCCTGCAGGACCCCAAAGCTCTTCTCTTTCACTCCAGCCTCTCCTCGCAGTCTCACCTCTTGGTGGAGCACCTTTTCCTGTGTAAGCTGCCTGCACCTCTACTTTGATTTGTGCAAGTGAAAGTCATGTCTCTTCTGTCTGCCCCGGTTAGCCCTCTGTCTCTCTTCTCCAAGACTTAGGCTCTTAGCTTCTTCTTCGCTGAGTCTTGCTGGTGTCCAGCTGAGCTTTCTGTTCCCAGTGCCAATCGGCGCTGTCAGCCGCACCCTGCCTCTCGCCTGCTGATGTGTTCTTCGGCTCCTTAGGGAGAGAAGACTCCTCCCTGGATAAATCCCAGCCCTAATCATATCATTTTTCTGCCCCAAATGTAAATAAGAACCATGACCTTCTTCCTCTGGATCCAAAAGGATGCTCAGTCTGTCGTTGGAGCTGTCAGTGACAGTTCAAAGCCCAAATTCCCAGTGCAACTTGTGGCGAATTGCCTTTCTATCCTTTGTGGCCCTTGTGTTCTTTGGAGCCCAGCACACTGTTGTCGGGCACACCTTGCTTTGAGTACTTGGGGCCTTGACACAGGACAACCACTTGACAGGATCCTGCAGCACCTCTACCTGCAGCCTTGGGGCCTGTTGCTCAAAGTTTGTTTAAAGATTACAGTCCTCTTTCCAGAAGACTGCCCTCCTCTCTGCAGAGCTGTGGACAGGGACCTTTTCCCCTTAGGCTGCTGCTGGAATTCTCCACACTGGGAGACCGTAGCCGGTGGTGCTCAGTTTCACCCACGCTTGTTCAGTCACCCCCACACTCCTGATCTCCTGAGCACAGGGACCTGAAACCTTGGGAACTCACGTATTTCTCCTGAAGCCCCACTCCAGCCTCTTTGTCTGTACAACTTTGCTGCTTCCCTGCTGCTGTGGCTCAATGCCTTCTTGTTTTCAAGCCAATGCTTACTCTTTGATGCTGTCAGACATGGCTCAACCGTTGACATTTCATTCACTCTCCTTAAGCATGTAGTGTCTCATTTATTCTTATTTCCAGGATTTGGGTGGCTTTATGTATTCTAAAATTATCCTTATAGCCTCTTATACTTAATATTTTTTTGAGATTTAAATTTGTAATGGTTTGTCCTCATCCTGTGTTCCTTATTTGACTTCTTCCTGGAGGCAGAGTTCCTGCTTTGCAAGACTTCCTAGGCACCATGTGGACCAGAGCACAAGCTGGGTGAGCTCTCTGAGGTTGTGCAGCGCTCAGCCTGCTCAACAGTATGTGGCAGTCCTGCTTGTGGGCCATGACCCTGAGACTCATGTTTGGCTGATTCTAGTCATTTCCTAAGTCATTACAGACTTGTCTGGACTCTGGGTGGTACCAGGAGGGTTGGACTGGAAGCCCACTGTAGGCTGAGACTTTAGCCCCCATCGTGGTCTCAGGAAGCCAGGTACCTGGCCAGAGACTCAGCCCTTGCCTGGTGGCTTTCCACAAGCAAACACTTTGCAGGCTGTGATGTGGGAGCTGGAGCTGGAAAAGCCACCTGAAGGTACAAAGGTTCAGGTTGGCACCAAGGGGAGGAAACACTGGGACTCCAACAGCAGCGCCAATTAGGAGAAATTTTGTTGTGGCCTTTTGTGTCAGAATTATGTGCTTGTTCAAGCCCGGGGCACCATGGTGATTGGCACAGAGACAAATGGCTTCTTACACGAGTCTGCCACTGTGCCTGTCATGTGACTTGATTGCCCCTTACAAGGCCTTGTTCTCATTGCTCAGATGCACCGGGCAAGGCGAGGAGGTGTTTCTCCATGTGCTCACCTCCCTGTGGGATACCCCCGTCCTCTGAACACCCTGTCAACCATGACAGGTCCTTCCCTGCAGATCATTCAAGGTGTGCAGTTTTCTGGGACATCATTGGAAAAGGAAAAATGACCCAGCGCAGGACAAGCAAGAAGAGACAGCCCGTTAGCAGCTGAACCACATGACAGACTAAAAAGCTGCTTCAGGGCTGTCAGCACAACAGCTGGGGGAGCGTGCCAGGAAGCCAGATGCTGCTGCTGCAAGATGATTTGCCATGAAGTTGGGGCCTGTGATGTTCGTCTCAGCCCCCTGTGTGGCCCTGGGCACAGGGCTTTATTGGTGGATAAAATAACAAAGGAAGGGAGAGAGGAATTGTGTGCAAGCCCAGGGCTGACTTATAAAGTTAAAGCAGACAGTAAGAAGTGGAAATCCTGTTTTTTAGAACTGCCAGTATTATTAGGAATCTGAACTCTGTGTGTACCTTCTCCATAGAGACTTACTTGGAATTCTACCCTACAAGTGGCATATTTTAATTGGAAGCTAGATATTCAGTTGGGGGAGGGATCCCACTGCTAGATTGCTCTGTATATGGTCTAGCTGAGACATCAATTGAGACTGGGTGTGGTGGCGTGTGCCTGTAATCCCATTGCTTGGGAGGCTGAAAACAGGAGGATCACTACAAGTCTATCTAGTAAGACCCTGTAGATCCTGTACTAAATACATAAAAATAATAAATAAATAAATAAATAAATAAATAAATAAATAAATGATCTGGCTTCTTTTGGTGGTCCAGGGGACCCTCATGAATGTGATGTCATCTGGTGTTGAGTTTTATCCAGATACATGGGAGCTGTTCTCCTTTTACAGGTGAATAGGCCCAAAAGAATCTTAAAGGAATGGCAAGTGTCATGTTAAAAATCATTTCCTTGGACATCTCTAGTGAGACAACCTCCAGGCCCTGAAGCTGTTTTTCTTAGAATCACAGCTGAGCTGTACCTGGAGTTGACTATGCTTGTCTCACCCCTCAGATTCACCTTTTTTTCTGGCATGTTTCTTCCCTTTCACCCTGGAGGGGCTAAGGTATTTTCTTCCATGCCCAAAGGACTACTGGAGGAGTCATTTCTTGAAGAGAAAGCATTTTCTTAATTTTTAAAATTGTTCGTCCTAGAGGGAATTCCTGGAAGTGGGTTGGACACTTAACAACATCTTGACATGAAATGATTCTTTCTGTATCAGGTAGACAGAGCAGTCAAAGGATAAATGATAGCACATAAGTTCTGTGCATTTCCTGCAGATGTTGCGGGTGAGAATATTTTGCCTTCACACCAGGGGATGTGGGTCAGTGATTTCAATTATAATCTTTGTTGTCATTCTTCTACCTGAAGGAGAGCAGATGTGGACAAACTAAGGTTTTGGGTCTGATAAAATTCAGATGCCTTGAAGCTGTGCAGGGTGTGACTGCCCGCATGAGACCAGAGAAGAGCTAATGGTGCCCAACGGCTGGGTGCCATTAAGGGAAACCAGGAGTAGTGGTGGTTTTACACCTCAAGCCTCAAGGAACTAGAGGACAGGCAAGAACTGAACCCAAAGAGCTGTTGCTCCAGCTGGAGGAGAGGTATGCAGGGAGGAGCAGTGGCCCTCAGGAGGACATAGTCAGAGCGTGGAGAAATGGAGCCTGAGGACACAGCCCTGATCTTACCCTTCTTGGCTTCCACTGTCTGCAGAAGTCTGCTCCTTGTTGAACTCAGCTGAGGTCAGGGCACCAGGGAGTTGGAGCTCTTTGCTGTTCATGGGGATGGTCTTCCTGGGGATGGGGCAGAAGAGTGAGAGGGTGATATGAATGAGCCTATGGAAATCATCTGGCATAGCTGGGTACAATTTCTCTTGGCAGTTTGTGGTCCTGCTCTACCATGTTGAGCAGGTTGGCTCACACTTGCTAGGACGGGGCTTGCTTCCACACCAATAAAGAATCTTTAGGTTTGAAAATTCATGGACTTAGGATGGACCTAGTTGGGAGATATGGCTTCCAGTGTGGCTAGCATAATCACTGTGGGATTGTAATATATTCAAAGTGACTAGGAAAATATTTTTCAACAACAAGATTGGAGGGACACTTATTTACCGTGTAAAAATCATGCTGGTCCATGGACAAGGACCAGAAGGGAAAAGATGAAATAGAAAGCAAGTTCATAGTTTGTGGTGGGAGTTGGGGGAACTTTTCTCTTTTAATTTCCTTTGTTGCTATTTTAATGCAGTTTTGGCAGCAAAGTATAAATAAAGAAAAGCCACCAGTCCTCTGGCTGAGCTTGTTTAAGCTTCTGGACAACCACGTTGCTACTCTGAGTATCTGGGATAGGAAAGACCTTAACATGAGTATTTCTTGCCAGAATCTTGGAAACTTAAACTGGAATCCATGTGAGGTTCATTTTAATAGAGCCCTTTAGGTTTTTAAGCATTTTTTCCCCACAATTATTTCTGTTTTCTTTATAAGCAGCTTTATGGGGAGTGGAGAGAAGGTATTTTCCTTTACCCCTTCAAGTGGCTTCCCTCCCAGTTCTCAGGTCACTATGGATGCACAGAAGGAGATGCAGTCTCACACAGCATTGCTGAAGTGGGACAGACCACAGGGGAGAGCCATCATTTCTTTTGGAAGCCTTCAGGAAGTTCCCTAGGTGTGTGGAGCAGAGCTAGCAGTCAGCAGAATGTCACATGGAGCAAGAGCCTCCCCTACTCCCTTGAAACCCAGAGAGGAGGCTGCCAGTGTTGCTCACATTTGGTGGTGGCACCAATCAAATGCCAGGCACTGCTGGAGCATGTAACCCCAAGTGGTGGAGGTGGAAGGCTTTCCCATTCTTCGTTGCTAACCATGACTGAAAACCTGACTCCAGTCTGTGGGCTGTCATGAGAATTTACCCTGAGAAAAATGCTTTGGCTAAGAGGTATTGTTTCTGATTTCCTAGACTATGACCAGTTGACAAGTTATCTGAGATGAACTGGCAAAGAGGCCTGGCTTCCAGATGTGAATTGGGAATTTGGTTTCTCATTGCCCTACCCACATCTGTCCAACAAGGATTTAAAAAAAAAATGTAAGTTTTTTTTTTTTTTTTTTTTTTTTTTTTTTTTTTTGAGGGGAAATAAGTAGCTGGCTGATTCCTGCATGTATCTTTTGTCCCCAAGCAAAGAATACATCTAAAGAGAGTTTTGTTTGTATGAACCAAAAGACATAAACAACGACAAAATAGCTTTTAGTCTTAGCTCAGAGCAAACAATCAGTACAGGCTTTTAGCAGGATTGACCTGCTTCTCTACGTTTATACTAAATTAAGAAAATAAAGACTTACAGGCAATGTTTCTTTGTCCTCTAATGGCCACTCGCTATCTTTGTCCTTGGTAGGATGTCTAGAGTCTGTGGAAACATCTTGGGTACCATCCGCATGCTGGGGTGAGGCCTGGTAGGATATGGGGCGCTCCAGGACACGAGATCATGAGGCCTGGCTGGACCTGAAGCTTTTCACAGGCTCTGGAGGTGCTCTCATGTGTGGTGGGTCTTTTCTGCCCCTGTATATTAGAGATCAGATTTTTCGTCCGTGTGTGTATATGTCAAGCAGCAGGCCATGGCCATGTGTGGGATCCGCCTCACTGTGGAGCTGGATGGCTGAACTTCAAAGTTTGCCTTTAAGTAGTTTGGTGAACTGAAGGCAAAATGATGAGCTTTTCTGTGCTCCCACCATCTAGTCTGTGGAAGAGAATGCTAACTGCTTCCCTTGTGGGTTTCCCATGATGCTCAAGTGAGGAAGTGTGTCTGCTACTTTACACTGTGGTTGCTTTTATTCAAATGAGCCATTTTAAATTAGATCTTTTCACATCCCTCTTGTCTCACTTCCCAACCCTCAAGTGGAAGAGGTGAGCTGGAGGGGAGATGGCGCCCAGGCCACAGAGTGTGCGACACTGATGTCCAAACAGGGCGCATAGCTCACTCTCCTGACGGTGGGGAGATGCACAGCTTTACCACGTCTGCAAAAGTGTAGGAGAAAGAGAATTTACTAGGAAGAGAATTCTCCAAGTCTTCAGCCCCCACCGCATACTGGGAATTAAACCCAGGGCATTTGCACTGAGCTATATATGACTATCCTATTAAATTTTTTTTTTTTTTTTTAATTCTTAATTTGGAAACAAAGTCTTGCCAAGTCACTAAGTTGCTCAGGCTGGATTTGAATTTGTGATCCTCCTGCCTCTGCCTCCCAGAGTGCTGAGACTAGAGATGTGTGCCCTTAGGACCAGCTTCCAAGTTGTTTCTCATGCTGGATTTCCAAGGGCCAGTTTCCTTAAGGGTTTTCATCACCTTCAGCAGAGTCTCTAGAAAAGTGACTCCTGCAGTGGACCTGTTCTCAGGCCCTGGGTCTCTGGCCTAGAACCTTCTTTAGTTCTGCCTTGTTACTGTGGCCCTGCCACATGAAACCAAGTTAAAAAGCAAGGACAAGACAGGAACAACACAAATTGTTTCAAAATTGAAGACAAATGTAAACTAATATAAAAACAATAGCACTTCCTTGACACTGTATCATGGAGGTTTTCAGGCCCTTGGGACTCTAATGTATTGTTTCATGGTTTAATCTCCTTTGTACTTCTCTGAATGAAGCGAGGCTGGGAAAATCAATAGAGGATTTAAGGAACTTAAAACAAAGAACAGAAACAAGGGATGCTTGGCAACATTCAATTTTTTAAAATATTTTTTGTTCTCTCTCAGAATGTATTCCATCCTACTGTTGAAAAAATTCATACAGAAAGATTTTTCCAAGAAATCTGTGTCTGTATGGGTGTTCAACCAGCGCAAATCTCTATATTTGTCACTGTTTCAGTATGGATTTTGTTTATCAAATTAGAATAATAAAGAGAATTCTGGGAAAGCACAGTGGAGAATTTATGGACTTCCTTACCCCTTGAGGATTTCTAAAATAAATCTTTGAGATGAAATTCAGGGATGATAAACAATCTTCAATGCTTCCACCATTGGGAATATATGGGATATGCATTCTGTATGTGTGTAGTTTTAAATTCAACTTGAGTTCATCAAGCACCTACTAAGTTCCTAGAAAAGCCATCAGTCTTGCTGGTGTTGCGAGGTGGGCAGCCTGGTCACGCATGAACAGGACACAGGAGCTGCGCAGTGAGGTCCTGGGAGGGCAGAGCGCTGTGCACAGGTGCAGAACAGATCTCCAAGTCACAGTCCTGTGATGGGGCAAGCGGAAGACGGGGCACCCAGAGTCGCAGAGGGACCATGCGAGAGTTCTAGGAGGTCTTCTGCTTGAAAGAGTCTCCCTAAAACAGCTGTGCTCACTGCCGGAGAGCACACAGAAGTACTGTGTTGTCCTCCCTATGGGTGCTGGCAGGAAGGTTCTCCCTCTGCTCTTGGGACAACAAGCCCCGCCTGAGAAACAGTGCCCACTCTGGGAGCAGAGGCCTCAGGGCTCACAGCAGCTCAGCCTTCTGGAGTCTTCACCATCTTCCTAGGGCTTTGGCTGGTTCAATTCCATTTGTTCTGAGATTCCGGGATCCCTCTCATCTTTCAGTTTAAAGGTCATCTAGGGGGCAGGGGTAGGGTCCTGTCTGGATTGCCCTACCTGCTGTGGCCACAGCCTCTCTTGTCATTCCACATAGCATCCTGTTTATTTTGTTTGTGGTACTTTTCACAAACTACAGTTTTGTGATGTGAAAGGTCCCTCTACAGTAAGACAGCATCTTCTAGGCGGAAAAAGGACAAAATCCCCTAGACTTTTAGTTCCCCTTTGCTCGTTGTCTAGGTGCCACCACAGCTCTCCCGCTGTCCCTTGCTGGGTGTCACTATGTCTTCTCCACCCAAGTGTCGACACCCCAAGGCCCATTTTCTAGGGATGCTTAGTACTCCTCGGAGTACTGTGAAGGTGGCCAAGGCACTGGGGTTTATGGTCAGTCTCCTTCTTAGTGTGGTGGGGGCTCCTGTCTGCCCCTGCAAGGACCTTCTTGTCCAACTCTGAGCCTGTACCCTCTTTCTTTTTCTATGCACATACTTGGCATTTTGTGTCTGTTCTCTATCATAATCTGCTGGCCTAGACAAACCAGGAGGCGGGAGCCCATGTCCATCTTGTTCTTGGTCATAGCCCCGTGGTGTAGCATAAGGCCTGATCCATACGAGGTTCTGAGCCAGACCCCATCATTCCTTCTTCCGACCCTGCTGGGCCCGTGTCCCCGCACCAGTACAGCCCACTCTCTAGATTTGAAGAGGGAGGGGAACAACTTCTGGATTTTCTCCTCATGGCAACAAGCTCTTTTGTGGGGGGAGGGCTTGGGGATGGAGGGGAGGAATACCAAAGCCCTGGGGACAGCATTCCTACTGGCCATAGACAGCTTGACTTTTGCAGTTAGCCCTGTGGCTATTTTTTGTTTGTTTGTTTTTTAACTTGGCCTCTCCCTCCCACCTCTCCCTCGGTTCTCATGCACTCTATGTGGGCCATCTTCTTGTTCTTGGATGCTTGGGTTGCTCTTTATCTACTCGCCATCTGTGTAAGGGGATCCTGCCAAGATGATCAGATGTGAACTCTGCGCCAGAAACATTTTAATTAATTTATGGTGATAAAATGTGAAAAGAAAACCATTGAGGAAAGCCAGGGCCAAAGAAAATTAAACAGAAGAGGAAACAAAGAAACTAGAGCCATGTGGTCTTGGAAGGAAGGGTTGGTGGGCGAAAGCACTGCCTAGCTGGTTCTCTGTCTTGCTTTCTTTACTATTTTAACAATTCCCAGGTGGAATGGCCCCAGAAGACCCCAAGGCAGGGACCAGGAGAGGACAGGAGAGAGCCGAGTAGCCAGATATCTGCTGGGGCTTTCTGACTCGGGCTCTCAAACATGGGTTTGCAGAAACCTAAAGGAATGAGACTGAGGGGTTAAAAGCCTCATCCAAATAAAGGTGGTCAGTGTTTCTCAGGTGAGCAGAAGAGGGAAATTGTTTGAACTACAGCTCTGAATGAAATAGCAGATGTCAGAAAAAATGTGTGTTTTAAGTATAGTCGCATTGCAGCCTGGCAAGTGGAATTTGGGCTAGGTAATGCCTACGTTGGAACATAGTTCCAGGTAACTGACTCATTAGCAATGTTGATTTTCTTCTTTTTGCGTGTAAAATACCTACTGTGTGCTGAGGAGGACCCACAGCTTCCTCTTTTCCTGCTAAATTTTCAATGAAGAAAGGACTGGTGACTCCATGAAGGAGGACATAATTTGGTTTCTTGTTTGTTTGGATGTCATGGGCTTTTACAGGTTCAAAGGTCTCAGGCCAACTGGTGTCACTCTAGGAAGAGAATGGACTCTTAAAAGCAAGTGGGAGAAGAGTCTAGCAGCAAAAAAAAAAAAAAAAAAAAAAAAAAAAAAGGACTCCAGACAGGCAAAGAAATCAGAGACTTCTCAGTGAGTTGAAGGAATTTATAGCACCAGGGCCTATTTGTCCTAATTAAGTGGGAACTATGTAAAATTGAATAAATAAATTTGTGTTGAACTTAGCAATGGATTATTTATACAGGTGATTTAATAGAATAATAGAATTTTAGAGCTGTGAGTGACTTCATACCATATGTCTGAATGTGAAGGGCCTGGAGATTGCAGTCATTTTTTCTGCTGCTTCTTTAAAATGTATATGATGGACTCCTCCCAAGGTTTCTGGGGTGGGACTTTGGAATACGCATTTTTGAAAAGCGTGTAGGAGATGCTAATGTATATTGCCATGCATTTGTTCATTCACTCATTCAACACTTAACAGTACCTTCTAAGGATCAGACACTGATTAGATGCTGGGGACACAATGGTGACAAAAAAATGACACACTTCTCGTCCTCATGGAGGTACAGGCTGTAGGTAATACACAGTCTTTTCATTTTCACATAGAGATATCATTCATCTGAGAGTTTAGGTGACCTTCCCTAGTTCACCCAGTTAGGTGCAGGTGAACTGATTTCCCAAATCTTATTTCATGCATTTGGCTGTTGCAGGATCTCACTACACAGATTGGGTTTGTAGTGATCTTCCTATTTTCAGCCTCCCTAATGCTGGGACTACATGGGTGTGCCACTGCTCCAGGTTTCTGGCTGGCTCAACCCGACCTGGGGTGGGGCTGCATGTGGTGCTGGGGATTGAACTATGGTGCCACATAGCAAACCACGAGCCCTGACCAGGCAGCCACGTTAGTCCACTGAACTATCTCACTGGCCCCCAAATTTTATTTCTGTGTTCTTTTCATTAATTACCCTCGCTGCTTTTTTTGACTTTCCTTTATTTAGGCTAATAGTAAAATATTTAAAATGCTAACTATCCTGGAACACAGATAGCTTTGTATCTGGATTGAAATCCTTCCTACCTTCCTACTTGTTAGCTTTGTGATATCAAATGATCAGTCTCAACTCTGGTTTTTTCATCTGAAACACAGAGTCAGACCCCTATGCTGAGGTGGACAGACAGATACTTGAGGAGAACATAATAATTTGATTAACAGAAATCTACTTTTCTGTGGAAGGTGATCCCCTAAAAACTCCCTACTTGAGACAGGACCTAGGACACAATGGCAGGGATTTCAGAAGCCTCCCACCAGAGCCTTCTTGCTTTCTTGTGCTGTGCCCCTGGGACATGCTGTGGTTAGAGTCCCAAGTACCCAATTTTTCTCAGGTACTAGAAACAGAACATGGTAATGCATTGAAAAATAAGAAGATAGGATGAATTTGTTGGATTGAGTTGGGTGCATATGTACCAATAGCAGAAAGAGGCAAATTTCTCAAAGCCTTTTCAGATACATCCTTCCTTCCTTCCTTCCTTCCTTCCTTCCTTCCTTCCTTCCTTCCTTCCTTCCTTTCTTTCTTTCTTTCTTTCTTTCTTTCTTTCTTTCTTTCTTTCTTTCTTTCTCTCTTTCAAAGGGTCTCACTATGTAGCTCAGGCTGGCCTTGAACTTGCAGCAGTCCTCCTTCTCAGCTTCCAAAGTGCTGAGATTAAAGGCATGCACCACCAAGCTTGGCTCAGATCTTAATAATTAAGAAAACATGCTCCCCTTCAAGAAGGTACAAGCATAAAAGGATGCACAGCAGAATATGGAACAGCCACAAGCCCTAGTACCTATTACTCTAACATTGATCAAGGCAGGATGGAGAAATGCATGATATTATAACCATACAATGGAAAGTTATATGACAAAAGCAGTGAACAAACCATTACTATAATAGACAACAGAGCTAAATCTCACAAAGCGCAAGAGGCTAAATGCAAAGTGATACACACACTCATTTCATTTATATGATGTTTCAAAATGAACAAAACCTTTTCATGATGTTAGAAATAAGGATGGATGGCCTTTTTGGTGGGGACAGTGGCTGGAGGGACATCCACTGTGGGTATATGGGGTGCTGAGGTGTGGTTCTTGATTCACGTGGTGCTTGCAGAACTATTGTTTGTGCCAAATTATTGAGGTGCATGCTTCCCTTTGTGCCTGTCTCTGTGCTGAGCTTCAAAGAAAGGTTTGCAGAAAAGAATATGATCTTGTTTGTGCTTTATCATCACTGCCTGGATTGGAAATGTGTTCCCATGGTGCTGCCCAGCAGTGAAAGAATAGTTAAGCAATAACTATTATTACTTAACCAGAGGCACAGATTAGGCACTCAATAAATTTTTGTTGAATAAATGAAAAACAAATGGGTCATAACTATTCTATGGAACAGGTAAGTTATTAAGTAAGAATGCCAGGGGATTTTCTTTTCTTTTTTTGAGTTTTTTTTTCTATTTCTTTTAAGGTTTCAAAAATGTACTGTTGGTTCAGTAGTACTGTTCGAGGAAAGAAATTAAGATTCCTGATTAGGCATATTCCACTGTTCAGGCAAGACTTGATTCAGTGTTGTCTTGACCATGATTAGAAGAGGACATTGTCTTGTGACCTCCAGGAGCTGTGTTGCAGCACATATGCAAGTCCTTCTAGTCCTAGCCTGGCCCTCCTCCAGGGTCTCTTCTTGGAGTTGTACCTGATTTTATTACCTGTCTTCATCTGAAGCCGCTGAGGAATGGGGCATGTCTGCTTTTGTTTCTTAGCCAGGAATTGTTTGATTCTTAAAGTCTCGTGAGAAGACATGGTTAGGTTAGGAGGCAAGAGCATGCACTCAATAGCAGACTGAAGCAGAAGAGCTCTATTATTTATTTATTTATGTTTTGGTGGAACTAGGAATTGAACTCAGGCCCTTGTGCTTGACAGGTAAGTGCTTATTCTACTGAGCTATCTCCCTGGTCCCCAAGCTCTATTTTTTTTTTTTTAAAGAGAGTACAAATTAGAATTAAAACAAAAAATTTCAAGTGTTACAGATTTCACTTAACAGAGTAATATGAGTTTCACATTATTTATTGTAATACATAGTATTGTCTTCTAGCCAATTTTTCATATTACCAGATACATGGATATAAAATTGGAAGAGAAGAGAGAAAAAGAAATATATAAGAAAGTAAGAAGGAAAAAAAAGTACAAACAATTGAAAAAGGAGCCAAAACAAATTAAGCATTAACTAACTGCTCCTTTCCATAGACCAGCAGAAATGCACAGTACAGTTGTCCAAGCCAACGTGCTTACTTACATAGATAAATCTCTCCCCCTCCTTTTCCTGTCCTTCTCCTCAAATGAGTTACTCTTTCCTTTTGAATAAATTCATTCCCTTTTCCCAGTTGCCAGGGTATTTTCAAAAGTCCATAGGGACTTTTCTATCCTCAGGGATTTTCATTATATAACCTCCTGTGGGCCACACATGCAGGCTCAGGGCATTCCCCAGTGACTGTGGGGTGGGAAGCAGCCCACACTTAGGGTCCACAGCCCTGAGCCCTCATTAGTCCAGTTCAGCTGTACATTTGATGCCTTCTCTATGTAAATGCAACGCGATTATCTTCTGTTGGTCTTTGATGAGCAACACAGGGAGATGTTGACCTGGGCTATGGCTGGTTGCAAGGCAGGATAATAACTTTGTTTCATTGGAGTCCAGAGAAGGGAAATTGGAAGGAACTTTTCAGTGGTGCATGCCAACTCTTGGGTGTGTCAGACATTCTCCAGGAAGTGTGAAAGGGCATGAATATGGAATTTCCAGAATGGGGCACCAGAGCCCCCAACTCCAGCCCAAGTGGATCCTTGTCTGTCCTGTGCACTCTCCAACCAAACTGTTAGTCAGGAAGCCCAAAATGGCAAGTATTTGAGGGATTTTTTAAAAGTCATATATAATGTTGGCTCAAGTAATTTTCCAACAAAAAGATTGTGGGTGAAGAAAGTGAAGATATGCAAACCAAAACAGATCCAGAACAATTATATGAAGTTTGGATTTGGCCTCACTTGCTAAGCTTTAAATGGTGTTATATTATGCAACTCAAAATTCTATAATTACAGTGTCAAGATGTGTGTCCCTTGGAAACCAGACTCCCAAAGATGCAACTCCTTTGTCTCTAAGGATGGCTACCCTTCCCTTAGAACTTGTGATGGAGTCAAGAAGTCTTGGTTGTTAGGGAAAACTGGACAACTCCAGAACTGGGTTCTATTTACCAGCATTGAGTGGAGGTGGAATGGGAAGAGCTCTCCATGTCTCTAGTCTTGCCTCCCTCTAGTGATGCAGTTGTTTAATCAGTGTGTATAATGTGGGTGTCTTTGATTTACACAACTGTTAAATAGCAGTGTAGTCAGACAAGCTGATGGAGCCCATCACAGAGACTCAGGCACTGCAACTCTTCATGTGTGGCTTTCACTCTCAGTTCTGGATATTGTCCTGGAGGACCACCGTGCAGAGTAGGACTGGTAGGACCTTTCCATCTGCTATGGGGCTGGGCAGTCAAACTGAGGGGACAGTGGTGGACATTGTGGTAGAGGAGAAGAGGGACTGCACACGGGGGTAGATGTGGGAACAGCCAGAATAGACTGCAAAAGACCTGAATGCTGAACCCCGACCACAGACAGATGGTGAGCAGTGAGCCTGCCTTGTTACTAATGAGTTTTCACCCCTTCCACTTCTAACACCGCCACTCTTTAGGGTGACTTGAAGGCTACCCCTTTAACTGTGGGGGTGGGGAGAGACTACATGGCTGTGAAGTCTGTGAACTTGCATGTGTCAGTTGTTATCTCTGATCTTAGACCTCAGTTTCTCCTCTCCTACAAAGCAAGGATGCTGGAGTCCATAATCTTTAAGATGTCCAGGACCAAAATTCTACATTCCATATTATCTTCCAAACAGCTTCCTAGAGAGGTGCTATCCCTGGTGGATACAGCTGAAGTCCAAGTATTTTTTCCTTGAAGGATAATGGTGCATGCCTCATTAACACCAATAATCAGGCCAAGTGTGTTTGCCAGACATTCCTGATATGTTAAGAAGCCAGCGCACAGGCCAGGTTCATTTATATTGGAGGAGAAAGTCAGGAACATTCTGGAGAAAGAGGAACCAACCCAGGAATTCAGGATCAAGTAACATTCTCTGGAGGTGGCTCCCCTTTCCGTCTTGTGTCAGAGGTTGCTCATGGCAAATGCCAAGATTCCAGAGATGAAATCTCTTTACCAGAACACCAGAATCCTTCAGGATCCAGGGCCAGAAGCAGAGAGTTCTTGACACTGGGATGGTCCCAAGGAGGCTCACCTGCAGGTTCATCTGATGTGTCAGCTGGACTTGGGGACCTATATTGAATTCACACAGGGGTGGAGAGGGTCTGTTGCATAACTGACTTTAATCCGTATATACTAGATATGTCTAATTTCATTAAAGAGAGTCATTGCTAATATTCATTATCTTAGTCAACAGGCCACTATTTTTGTAATAGAAAAAAGAAAAACAGTGACCCATTCCTGAGATTGAGTATGTTAATTTGCAAGCTCTTGGTCTCACTGAGGTGTACCAGTAGCTGCCTCACAGCATATGGTTTTCCTGCTGAGAAATCCACTTCATGCTCCAGGTCTGTGTATTCATGAGGAGAAAGCCTTATAGCTTAAGCCCCTTTGCACATACACACACACACACACAAACACACAGCCCTCTGTACATGCTAAAGTATCTCAAAGCCAATTACAGCCAAGTGGTAAGTAAGGCTAGGTTTGCATAAAGGTTATAACTTTTTGTTCATGTGTATGGGCAAACCCCCAGACTCCTATTTTTCTTTACTTTTGTTTTTGTAGTTCATGCTTTCTCATTCTCCATCTGGTGCCCCGAGAGCAGATGGGAACAAAAGGGATATTCTTTAGCCAAAGAAAATTATAGTCTCTTACTACTCCAAATAGGGTTCAGGTAAGAGGTAAGGAGCAGGGGGAGGGGCAGACAGGGAGAGTTGCTCCCAGAGCCTTTGATCGCCAGGGACCATGGCTGCCGAAGCTTAGAGACTTGGAGGACTTGAACCTGGTGGGTGTTCTGAGGCTTGCGTTTATGCTAGACATTGAGTGGTCTAAAGATGTGGTCGAGGTAGGCTGCCTGGGCACAGCAAGGATAATCAGAGTCACCCTGGAACCAGGTGCCCAGAAACAAGATGCCATTAGTGTTTTAAAAATGTATAGCTCAAAACAAAGCACAGCTTCAGCACCTACCTTCCAACTACTGCCCGTTAGCTCCTATGGCTGCATATGTGGAGATGCATCAGCTAGTTTCGTATCAATATCCATGGCTTCAGGGTCCCAGGAGGGCTGCTTGGTGTCACAAGGCAGCAAGCTTGTTTCTGGGTGACATTTGGGCATCCAGGTTCCAGGGAAGATATGTCCTGGGGCTTCCTTATCAGACCACCACTGCACTGGTCAACAATGGAAATCAAGCCTCTTAGAATAGATGGTGGTTTGTGAAATAAGAAGTAAATGGATCACAAAGCCATTTCTGATTCTCTAGTTTCCTCTTTTGAAGGAGGAATCTGATGGATAACAATGGTTTGGCCTATTTCCTCTTAGGTACTCTCAATCCCTGCCCCCTCGCAAGCCTTGGTCACCCAGTAGTACTCTGCCTCTGCTTATGGGTAAGTATTCCTTTTCTCCTGTAGGTCTGAGTTGGAAAATGCACTCTGAACTCAGCTGAGGAGCTGATTTTGTGTGCTTGTGCTTGGGGGACAGGGCATGCTATTGGGGAGAGCACAGCAGGGCATGGGTTTTCTGAGAGGTTGTCACTCAGGAACTATGGATAGTTCAGCAAACAGAAGTGGCTTTGCCTCCTGAGGTCCCCAGCCTCCAGGTCTCCAAGCAGGCAGGGACCCCTTGGACTCGAGTATGCAACGAGGTGTTCCTCTCTGGCTCCTTTCCTCCAGGCTGAGTTTACGCTGACCCAGCTTCAATTGTATTTTGCTTTCTAGCCTGCCTGGGTGGGTAAAAAAAGGAGCAGGTTTCTTTTGGGTGGGGAGGAACATTCCTTTCTTCCTGTGGGGAAGGCGGTATTTATGTTTCTCAGAAAAGAACTTCCTGAGGAATAACATATTGCTGATATGCTTTGGGTGTTTGGGGTAAAAGAGAGCGCTTGAAGCCATCTATTTCTGCTCTCCAGCACTGTCAGAAAGGTCAAGAGGGAGGGCAACCCGGGAGAGCCCTGCTTCAGATCCAGTGCCCACAGAGGGCCACCGGGTGAACCTACTTAGGATCACCTCGGAGCTCTGTGAAAAACAGGCCAGTGCAGGGATCAAATAGGACTCTCTGGGTGGTGAGGTCTGATTCTGGGATTTTTTTAAAGCTCCCCAGAGGATCTTAACATGTGGCCAGGGTTGAGAACTACTGTGGTAGAGTACTTTGTCGATGATGAGTGTGAAGGAGATGGATTCTTTATAACCTAAAGTTAAAAGGGAAAAGAAAATCTCTTTTCTTTTGTTTATGGAGCGTCTTCTCTGCTTTCAGGTATATTGGTCCACGGTATCCACAACAACACTACAAGAAGGGAATAGATTGCCTTCTGATTTTCAGAAGAAATGTAGAGGCAGCCTGGAAAGACGAGCCATTCTGCATGGGGTCACTCGGCTACGAAGTGGTGGAGCTAGCATTTGAGGTGCCGTCTACATGACAACAGAGCAGGTAAACCGTGTCCTTCTAGAAGAGACCCATCCAGGGCGGGAGAAGAAGAAGGGCCTCTGCCTTGGGCAGGTGCTGTGTTTATGCTTATACTAATGGGCCAGTTGAGAGAGATGGACAATTTCAAGGTAGTTTTAAGGACAAATTCCAAGTGTTCATCTGCCGTGCAGCTTTCGTTGGCCCTTTGCGTGCTTCCTGCTGCTGTTGTTTTCTCTTCCCATTTAGTCTTGCTTCTTCTGGCTTTCCAGAAGATAAGCCGAGCCAGAAGGGAGTATGTGTCAAAACCAGAATTCACTGCTTTTCTGTCTAAACATTTTCTCCTCCTGAGAACTCTGTCCCACAGAGGGGCAACTATCTCCACTAGGCGCACCAGCCTGGGGCCTGGGCGTCGACCGCGACCCTCCCCATGTCCTGATTTCCCTACATGTGGGTGGCAGAGCATGGTCCAGGGCCCCAGTAGTCTTCTCTGTTACCTGTCGCCCAGTCCTGCGTGCTACTTATTTAAAAACAGAGTTAGAGCACAAGGTGAGTCTCTGTGAGGAGGTGTGCTTGTACAGTTCTGACTGCTGAAATGCTGATGTTCTTCTGCATGTTCAAAAATAACACAGATCAGAAATAATGAGAAGGTTAAAGAAAAGCATTATACACCCAGAATAAAATGAGAGCACTGGAATGCAGTCATAATTCCAAGGAGTAATCTTACCAGAGTGAAGGGGGAAAGCTGGAAGAAGCAGCTTAGGAGCGTGGTGCTTGACAACACCCGCGCAGCCTTGAGCAGGCTGAGGAGGCCAGAAGAGTAGTTAACAGGTCCGGAGCTCTCCTGAGAGCTGTTCTGTAATTATGGGAGATGTGTTACAGGACTGAATAATGAGATTACCTCATGTTTTTGTGCAAGAGTTGTCACTGAATAAGAGAGGTGCAACTGTAGAAGGAGAAAGTCAAGAAGGAGCCCTTGGGGACTGGAGTCAGAAGCAGCAATATGGACTCCGAATTGCTTGCGCATGCTGCCCAGCTTTTTGCAATGAAAAGGCTGAGAAGCAATGCTGCTCCTCTAGCAGTGAGCACACATAGCACACGGATCTTAGTCTGATGAGGCAGGTACAAGATGGACCTGGAATATCTTATGATGCCAGAAAATAAGAAAGTGTTTTTTTTTTTTTTAAGGTAGAGGTTGTATAATTGCATTAGTTAGTCTTCTGTTGCTATAAGAAGACACCCAAGACTGGATAGCTTACAAAGAAATGAAGTCTACTTAGGACACGATTCTGGAGGCTCCAGGGCATGGTGTTGGCATCTGCTTGACTCTGGTGAAGGCCATGACCAATGGTATCACCATGAAGAGAGGATGCCAAAGCAATCATATGGCAAGACCAAAAGCCAGAGAACCAAATGAGGCCCTACAGAGTGACACTGACCCCTTCTGAGGACAGCATCCCCAGTGATTCCCTCAGCCATTGTCCTCTCAGTCTCACCTGCTGGGCACAAAGCTCCTGAGCCTCTGGACTTAACCATGTCACTAATGAACAGAAGGCAGCATGAAAGGATGCCTGCTGCTCAGGTCGGAGTGAGGTGAGAGGGTGGAGACACTAAGACGTCACGAATGCTGAAGAAAGAAAAACCCACAAGTCCATGCTGTTAACAGGAGATGAATAAAGAATCAGGAGAGGAGAAGGCAAGGAGGGCTTTGGCTTGTGGCAGCATACCAAGAACCTCATTAATGTGGAAAGAGAGCTAATAGTGGTGAATTATTTCTTTGCCACCATCACAGTGAAATCGCAGGTAAGAGCCATGGATATAGGTTAATTCTGGGAGACAAGCTTTGATGAGGAACAGGTCATTTGCTTGATCTTAAAATCTCTCCTCAGACTGTCTATTACTAACAAAGCAAATGTGACAACTCTATGTACAATGGAGAAACCCAAAACACCCTGACTGGAGAGCAAAATTAACACCCTAAACCAGGGACAGAAGGGTACTGTGCATTTCAGATATGGTGCTCTGAGAAGGTACCATGATATGCTGTTCTTGCTGGAATGTACAGTCTGGGTCTAACAGAAAGCACCAGAAACTCAGAAGGAGGAAAATTCCATCAAATAAGAAGGGAGAGAAGACTGCTATTTGATTGTGCCAGTGCTATACTATGCAAAAAAAGGTCAAGGAGCAACTCTACATTAAGTGGGCTGCAGGTTTCATTACCACGGAATAGAATATCTAGGGCTAGACTTGGTTTTGTGGAGGGGTTTAGGAGCCAGTGTAATGAGAATTTGGGTGAATTGAAAATGTTGGAATGGAGTTGGTAATATATTGCATCAATTGTAAACTTACTGAAGCCAAAAACTGTACAATGGTTATAGAAAAGAATGTTTCTGTTCTGAGCAATACACACTGAAGTGTTTAAGGATAAATGGCCATGATGTAATTTATTCTCAACTGATTCAGCAAAACAAGCATACATATGCACATGCACATGCACGTGTGCGTGCGTGCACACACACACACACACACACACACACACACACTCACATTCTGTTTGCTCAAGAACCAGAGTGGAGCAAAGAAAAAGATAAAGCAATTAGGGAAAATATTAACACTAGGTGTGTCTACTTATACTATATTATACTTGTTCTATATGTACAACTTGAAGTTTGAGATTGCTTTTATATAAGGGAAAGTGGGCCCGGGAGATGGCTCAGTAGAATAAGTGCTTGCCTGGCAAGCACAGGTTTGTGAGTTCAATCCCTAGTACCACCAAAAAAAAAAACAAAAAAGAAAAAAAAACAAAAAAAAAAAAAAGAGAAAGTAATATAAAAAAGAGAAAACAATATGTTTTCTCTCTCAAATATGTTACCAAATCTGAACACCATAATCAACACTAATTCATAAATTCATATTCTTATCAAATGTAACACACGTTTTAAAAAAAATACAGTGTTGTGGTTTAGGGTTCTTGCAAGGAAAACAATATAGTGCAGGACACATTTTATAATTTTATAATGAATCATTCAAGAATCCCCCAGGAAATCTGTCCATTCACATAAACACTAAAGACTCCACCTGAGGGCCCGTATGCTGATATTCTGCATGAGTCCAGATGAAATTCTAGAGCTCACAACAATGCCTCCCACAAGTCCAGCTGGAGGCCTAGAGCCCACAACAACATCTAATGCAGGCCTGCTTTACAGATCTGTCCTGGAAATGCCAAAAGGTCAGTGGTGGAAGCTAGGAAGTCTATGCCAATGGGATGAAGGACCTGTGTTAGCAGGCGGAGGGATCTGAACTGGAGTCAGGAAGCAATGCTCAAGGTAAGCACCAGAGCTTTCCCAAAAGTTCCATGGTTGTCTTTAGCTACAGTGAGGTCCTGAGCTGCTCAAGCAATGAGGAAAGCCAAGTCCCATCAGGAAAGCCAATGGGACAAGCTTCATGAGGCTGAGCAGTGCACCATCTTCCCCTCTGGAGCCAGGAAGTGATGCTAGTAATGGGGACCTGAGCTCCTCCAAAGTTCGCTGGGGAAGCCAGCATGACAAGGTCCTCCAGCAGCACAGCCAGAGAGAACTAGCAGCCTCTAGCAGCTCTGACAGCTTCTCCACACAGCTTCCCTAACAGCATTTTGGCAGCTTCTCCTGTTTTGCCTTTAGGCTGCTGGCAACAACCCTCAGGTGGGTCTCCTGCATGCAGCACCATGCTAGTTTAACTGAACTGGGTGTAAGAAGAAATCCACTACATCCAGTGACCATGTACTAACGACGTAAGTTTATCTGTTTCATGAATTGAAATTACACCAACTGTTTTACAGTGAAAGTTTCCTTCTTTTGAAAACAGGCTTAAAGGGGCCAGGGAGATAGCTCAGTAGAATAAGTGCTTGCCTGGCAAGTGCAAGAGCCTGAGTTCAATCCCTGGTACTGAAAAAAAAAGAAAGAAAGAAAGAAAGAAAACAGGCTAAAAACCCCTGGGATAAAAACCAATTAGAAGAAAAGTCCAAGTTCCCTACAATGTCTCAAAGTCTTTGTGACCCACCTCAACTTCCCCTTTGTTTTAAAGCTTCTTGGTTTTCCCTCCAGCCACACTTCTCTGGGAAGTTGGCCTCTGGGAATGCTCAGAATTTTCCTTCACTCCATCCCTCCCTGGTCCCCACTCACACACCTGAGTCCAGACTCAGGGCATTAGGTACCCTCTATCAGTGCCTCTGAGGGTGTATCTCTGGCCCAGGACAAAGGGAGCCCACCCACCTTTGTGCTGCCTGTGCATTTTGTGTGTAATGTTATCAAAACAGCTTGCATCTGTGTCAATTTATTTCATTCTCTATCTCTTCTAAAATATTCCTTGAAAGTAGCACTAGGTAGAAAGCAAAACTTTTTATTTTTTTCAGAACTTATTTTTTAATCAGTGGTGTGTTCTGTTGGCTTATAGATGTTCACAACTACTTATTCCTCTCCACACCTGCTCACACTTGCTAGCCTGTGCCGCTTTTTAACTTTCTGTGTAGTGACTTCAGGGTAGAAGCTGTTTTGTTTTTCTTTTTTCTTTTTGAGACAGTCTTGCAATGCAGTTGGGGCTGGCCTTGTGCTCACATTTCTTTGTAGCCCCCAGGCTGGCCTTGAACTCAGTGATCCTCCTGTCTCAACCTCTGAGTGCTGGGATTACAGGCATGTGCCACCACCCCTAGTTTAGGGGCTGGCATGGGGTGCCCAGAGATTTGGAGCCAAATCGGCACACCCAGGGTTCCAGGGCTAGGGGTTGAACTTAGATCCTTACATTTGCAAGGTAGGTGCTTATACCTCTGAGCTATCTTCCCAGCCCCCAGCAAGGAAGTTCGAATGGTCTGATGGGAATGTTTAGGGTGGAGAAGTCAGCACCACTACCCAGAGCCAAGGGGAGAGGAGTCCTTTCTTTTCTGCTGCCCAGGTGGTCAAACTGAATGTGGAGGTGTCAGGGTTACATTTTCTAAAAAAACCCAACCAGAGAGAATGATGATAATGAACATAGAAATGGGACAGAAACAAAGCATTTGAGCCCTTCATTTTCTCCATGGCGAAGGCCAGAGTCATGCTTGTGCCATGGTTTACTTGGGTGAAGCAGTATATTCTGACCTCTCTCTACTGCTGGGCTTTGCTTGAGATAAACACAGTTGTGTTTCTGTCGCTTGTACCTAACAGAGGTCAACCCAGTCATTGCTGTGGGGAGCGAAGAGCAGAGGAGTCATTTACACTTTATTTTACCTACGTCCATGCTAGGCACACTGCAGGTACTCAGGAAACCCATCAGATACATTTTCTGGACTATCCACAGTGCTGCTGGCAGGACTGTGGACTGGATGACTCTGTTTATGTTCACTGCCCAACAAAACCTGTTATTTAGGGGCTGCAAAAGTAGGACTGCTAAGTAGACAGGAAGCAGTTTAGAAGTCATGTGAAATTTTGATGCTGATACATTTCTGGGGCTTTTTGCTTGCTTATGAGACAATCAATTCAAGAATAGACCTACATATTAGGTTTACTTAAAGCTATGCTTAGTTAACAATGTAGTCCAAGAATATTTTTGAGAATTTCACTCCAACATTGAGATGGCTATTCCCCTGGTGTCCCTGGAACAGGACTGAAAATCAAGAGGTACCAAAAGTATAGACAATACCCCTAACTGGATGCCCAGGAAACACTACCTTGGAGCATCCACAGATGGAAACCACTGTAGCTTAACTCCAAAGTCCTATTTTAGATTTGGTTTCTAATGACTTTAAACCTTAAAATAGAAGTGTACCAAGCAGACACCTCATTTTTCAGTATAGAATTAAGTTCTGCTGATAAGAGATGGATACTTTCCACATTAATGCAAAATGTGAGCACAAATTTCAAGATAGCGTAATGCACTCCAGGAACCGACGGTGATATATTTAGATACTGATTAGAAGTAAAACTGATACATCATTCCTTGCAGTGTACACGAACAGTACCAGTGCATAACAGTGCCTCTTGGGACTGAGGTCATTTATTTTTCCTCCTGGATATATTGTTTATATCATGTTCTCTCCCTCATGTTATATATTAAATCGTTTAATGGAAGCCATAAGAGAGCAAACGCCACTTGAAGGTCTCCCCCCAACTTCAAATCTGAAGAAGCAAATCTTCTGAAGCAGGTGATCTGTCAGTTTCCATTCCTGAATGTCACTGGTGCATACAGCTTTTCTTATCAGCTCATTTCACATTCCCAAATCACATGACTATTAATCTACAACATCTGAGCTGCAAGGCCAGGGTTCCTGACTTTTGCGCAGGTTATTTTCTGGATGCCAAATGTGTGTGTGTGCAGCAAGAAAAGCTTCCCTGAGGTCAGAAGGAAAATCACCTCACAGTTGGAAAGTTCCGTAGGAGGGGAAGACTAATTAAAAGTCAAGTTGGTAATTAAGAAATAGTCCTTTGGGAGGATCTTGGTGAATGTCAGAGGATAGTGGTGGAAGTGTGAAACAAGTAGAGGTCTTGGAACTTGGATGGGCCGGGATGGAACTGGGCTACTCTGGTCTCATAAGCACCTCCTCCACCCAGAGCAGCAACACTAATCACAGGGGTGCGGCTCCAAGTGTGTCTTGTGCTGCATGAGATTTAAGCTGCGCTCCAGCACCCCCACTGTGTGCACCCCTCCGCAATCACTGCCCCAGCAAATCTCCTGGGCTCTCCCTGCAAGATGGCTTGTGCCTCTGCCTCCCAACCTCCCCCACTTCCCCTGTGATCTCCCCTGGGATGCTGTCCTCATCGCTGGCCCAGATACCATGTCAGCCTCTGCCTGTCCCCCTGCTTCCCACTGGTCTCCGCGCGGTCATCAGGGCTGTGCACAGCACCCAGGCTGCAGGCAATGGAGGCTTGCACTCTTCACAGGCCTTCAGAGTCCACTGCGGCCAGCCCTTAGGCTTTGACTGGTGAATTGGGAGGGGAAGCGAGCGTCTCCTTCCGGCGGAGGCTTTAGGGCCTGTGCGTGACTCACAATGGTTTCTGTCACAGTGACCTGCAATGACTCAGAGGCAGCTCTGTTCCCAGGTGCCCCAGAGGCGAGAGGCAAGCAGAACCCCAGCTGCTTTGTGCTGGCCTTGGAGAAGGAATGAGAATGAAGCCCCGGCGCTGCGCACCGCTGTACCACCTTACCATCTCACCTTCACACTGTGGCTCACGATCCTTCCCAACATTGCTCTGTGTGCGCGCAGACTGCCAGTGGTGTCTCGGCGGCGGCAACAGAACGGTCCCTGTGCGCTCGCTTCCGGGCCCTCTGTGGCCTGGCTGCTCCTTGGCCCTGTTGCCTTCCCCGCTCTCCACTCCCTATGTTTTAAGCTGCGATGGCTTCCCTCTAGCTGCTCCATCATTCCGCAGATATTCCTGCCCAAAGGTCTTGGTGCTGTGCTTTGCTTCTGCTTTATTTTCCCATTGGCCCTCCCTCAGCATTGCTCTCTGCCTCTTGTGACTTCCTCCTGAGGGCAAGGTTTTTTTTTTTTTTTTTTTTTTTTTTTTTAACTGAAGAGCAAGTAGCAATGAGACAATTTTAAATCAAATTAGTAGGACAGATTCAACAATTTATATGTTGCACATTGTTTTTGTAGTGGCTTTTGGTTGTGCAAGGTGCATATATGATATTCTATGTACATATACTATTAGAGCAGATGCCTCTGATCAATGAATTAAGAGAGGGTAGCTGTATACCTATCTTTTTAAAAGCTGAATTATAGTACAGTTTCAATAATTAGTACTTTTTACATTGTTATCTTCCTAGTGGTTATCCATAGTACAGGAAGCAGACAGGATATCCTGTCCAAACACTATTAGTGCATATACTTCTTATAGAATTACACCAAAGTACTGCATATTTATCCTAACTGTATTGTTTATACAAACACAGAATGGTTCTTGCTTTGTATCCCCTTTTTTGTTTAGTCCTGTCAAAGATGGGTATTCTATTGTCATTCAATTATTATAGGTGCTTGAATTCAGCAAAACAATCCCACACAGTCCAGCAGTCCACAATAATAGTGGGTTATCTGAAGAAGTTGTTGATTAGAGCCTTTTACAGCTCAGCTTATTATTATGGCTTCATTTTATATACCTTATTTTTATACTTTTCTGCTGGATGGTTAAGACCGAGCTAAAGCAAGACCCATATAACAAAAAATGAAACTTTTGTATCTGATGAGGTCAGTCAAGTCTCCTCAGGGTTTATCCTGTAACCCTCACTCTGTAGATCCTTTGTCAGTGTCAGCCATGTGGATGAGTCACAGCCATAGGACAGGGGTTTTGAAGCCTGTGTGGTTCAGTGCTGGGACCGATCATACAGTCTGCTGCCCACTCTGGCACTGAGTCCTTCCTTTGTCCAACAACCATGGGTCCCTTCACACAGGATGAAATCAGGCTGAGGGAAGTGACAGTACCTGGCCAAGGTCTTTCAAGCAGAGCACAAGAGAGCAGTGCCCAAGGCTGGGTCTCTAACCGCCATGTGCTCCAGAGCCACCCTTCTGTTCACTCCGGACCTTCAGCTCCATCGAGCAGTGGCACTGGCTCTCAGGCCAGCCCAGCCTTGTGCTTTCTCTGGTTTGCATTCCTGGGCCTGAGGCAGGACAAGCTGTTTGGAAAACATTCTCGCCTAGTTATGATGCGTGTATCTCATGGGCTGTAATCTGTTTTGAAACTTGATTTCTCTGACACACTCTCCTGGTGGAGGTCAGAGAAAAGGCAGAGAAAAGGCATGGTGGCCCCAAAGTCACCTTGACTGAAAGAAGCACCTGTGAGTCCATGAGGACCAAGTTCTAGAACCTTCAGCTGCCCAGCACTGGGCCACCTCCAGGCGAGGGCTCTGGTCTCACTCCAGCAGTCAGCATCCAACTGGCTTGGAGCGTGGGCCAGCAGCTCTCCAGGTGTTTCTTATGAGCACGCAACGGTGGGGCTCCTTTAACTTTCGAGTTTTATAGGTTTAGAGAAACTGAGGCCTAGGGATTTGGTTCTTGTGGAAGTGATTATTCAAATTGCAACAAGGAAAGGTGAAAGTAATTTTCAGGATAAAATAAAATTTTAAGAGTCATCATTCATCTCTGTTTTTGGCACCGCTCTCCTTTATAAAAAAATATAAACATAACAACACAGGTCCATATATGAAGCACGGGGCCAAGAGCAGTTTGCTGCAATAGTCCTTGAAGGCTTGAAGGAAGTTTACAGATTCTCTGCACACCCTGCTCTAGAGCCATGACAATAGCCTGAGCCTTGCCACAGAATTAAGGTTACCAGGAGTCATTGGAGGGGGGAGGGGAGAGAGAGAACCCCAAGAGATTATTCAACAAGATAATATTACAAAGAGCGTTGTTCAAGGGTCTGTATTAAACGTACTGTAGTAGGTGAGGGGGTCATTATAAAAGGCTTTACAGCTGGCAAAGCCACTGTATCCATATGAACTACCCAAAATTTTCTTTTCACCAATGCGAAATCCTGGTCACTCAGCCCACAAAGGACTATCAGGGAACAGAAGATTCTCGGTGTTTTGTCCTTTGAGGCAAAAGAGGAAAAAAATGCGTAGAATTCTGTGGTCAAATGTGGCTGTAAGTGAACAGATAAGAGCCCAAGTAAATGGAAGCGCTCCTCCCTCCCCAAGGGAAGTTGGTGAACTGCCCACAAAATTTGCTGATAAAGGCCCATCTGTTAAAACAAAGTAGAGCAGCGTTGGCAATCCATTTCAGCCAGAGTGGTTATTTTTTCTTGACATCATGTTGGCTTTTTTTTTCTTTTTGCCTTTTAAGCCCAGAAAACTATTTGAGAATGAAATATAGATGATGATATTGGCTTTAAGTTAATGTCACACTTTTTGCCTAGAGAGAGAAATTCTTCGGCACAGCCTCCCTGGTAAACACTGTTTTGTGATAAATTGTTACGAGAATCAAGTCATAAGGAAAACCCAGCTTCACAAATGACACACATAGAAAAACAGCAGATGTCTGATGAAGTAAAGAGCCGACTTATTGCCAAGACCTTGAAAAACAAAATTAATTTCCTTTCGTCTTTGATAATGGTGATGTAATGTAGCTAATAGGAAGAGCCTGCCATGCTCAAGTAGTTATAAAAGGGGAAACGTTGGCCAGGCCTAGGGTCAGAATCCTTGCTTTTTGTTTTGAGTAACTTTCACTCTGTCAGTCCCTAGCTGAAGCAAGGAAGAGAAGCAAGGGACTTGTTTGGTGGTGTTTGCAGTGCAAGTGGATTTGGACTCCATTATTGCTTTTAAGCAGCTAGTTCATAAAGAAGGAAGAATAATTAAATCAGAGTTCTACTCTTGACAGTGATTTTAGATATTTGGAGTTCTTGAAAGTCATTGTTGGTTAAAATGTATACAATAAGAATAAAATAGAAGCATTGGTATTTTACAGAACAGTTGAGTTTCCAAAGGAGGAGAACACTTAGGTAAATGAATCACATGGCTCAGCTCTCTTCCATCCGGGTACGTTTTTAAGCACACTCTAAAACTAAGGAAGATTTATCTAATAACTACTTAAGCTCATGAGCAATTCCTAAGTGGGTCTAATTGTCTTCTTTCAGTCTTAACTAAAAATAACTAACATTGAGCTTATTTTAAGGATATCCAGCCAATGCTGGAATCTTGTGTTTTAGATTGCATAATCCCTAGTAGTCTAGGTTGAAAATCAGCAAAGTGGGAGAGAGTACAAATATAGTCTTGGTACCAGAATTGGCCCCATTGTACCAAACCCTGAATTTGTTTTGTCTGTTATGATCCACGTGGCATTTGAACAACCCTTGGTTGAGTGCACTGAGTCTAAGAAAGGGAGATGTCTTTTTCAGGATAGTGGTAGGTCAGAGGGCCAAAGTATTATCCACTACAAGGGCCAGTTTAATGGGGTGGATGGAGTTGGGCCCTCTCTCCAGAGCTCTGCCTCCAGGTGCATGGGTGCAGGGTTCAAGGCATCCTCGAATACCCTCAGGCCTCTCTCTCTGCAGCCCACCAGCAGACGCTCACCAGCCAAATTTCCTGTCGCTTGTCCTCTGGAGGCTGCTACCTCAATGGCAAGGCCAGCATTTGGAACTTGGTACTTTGGGGCCAGTTACTATCTCTTTTCTCAGGAGAATAATCACCTCCCCTACAGAAAGGAACTTTGAAGATCAGATAGGTTGTTTCCAAACCCATTTTAAAAGGTCTCAAAACCTGGCAGCATTACCGGCTTTATCTGTTTTCTCTTTCCCTGTTTCCTTTTATTCTCTCTTCTCTTTAGGTCATTTATTTTGGCAACCCATTTAAAACGACTTTTGTTTACCTATTTTTCTGCTTTTCTGTTTACTCCATCTGGTATAAAGTTTGGGTTATCTAGAAAGACAGCCTGACAGCAAACCTACTGGGCTAAGCTCCACTGCACCGTCATAATATCCACAGCGCTGTAGCAAAACAACCGTGAGGACAGACCACTGATGAGCACCATGCCTGTGTGTTTCTAAGTGCTCCGTGTGGCTCATGAAACCTTGGTAGCAACACGACGAGGTAGGTGTTGTGAATCCAGAGGGAAGTACGAGACTTTGAGGCCAAGGTCACCCCAACTCTTCTGTGCTCCCCTGAGATCACCAGGGCAAAACTGAGTGATCCTGTACCATTCTCCGCTGTTCTCCAACAGTATAGTTTTTTTGATCTTGGGTTGTCTTACCCTGTGTTCCCTATGATCCAAGAGAGGGCCATGTCCTGTGCTGTGGACCCTTGGCATTCTGAACTGGATGCACAGAGCAAGCCCACATGCACGTATGGTCGCCTGTTGCAAAAAGGCTTCTATTAAATTCTGCCACTTGGTTGGCACATCCTGGAGAGGTGAGCGCCCCTCTGGAAACATGTACCAGGCTGTGGTAGCCATCCCACCCCCCGTGCAGAAGCTGGGACCTGTTGCTGGGCTGACTGAGCACTGGAAGCTTCTTCAAACCCTTCTTCTGAGGCTACTCCAGTTGGGGGATTTTTCACTCAGAAGTTATGCCCAGGACTCATGGCAATAGAGCCTGCCACACAGGAGATTCTCTCTCTCTCTCTCTCTCTCTCTCTCTCTCTCTCTCTCTCTCTCTTCCTCTCTCCCTCTCCCTCCCTCTCCCTCTCTCTGTCTCCTCAACAATACCAATGATTGAACTCAGGACCTTGCACATACCAGGCCAGTGCTTATGCCACTGAGCTGTCTCCTCGGCCTTTGGAACCATGGATCTTGAAACTTTGATTTCTACTCAAGGTCAAGCAGAAAGGTATAAGAACTTGAATCTCATCTCATGGAAGGGAAAGGCCAAGGGGAGAGCTGGGCCAGGGTATGCAAAGAGGGAGGGGGATTCAAAAGGCAGGGGGCAGAACTCAGATCTTAGTAGGCAGAGACATATGTGATGAGCTCTAGGAAACAGCTGCCAAGAGGCCCATCTATTTGGTGGACTGGTTAAGACAGAAGAGGTTAGTGTTAGGATAAAAAATAATTGAGTGGTAGAAGATAATTTTTTTTTTGTTTTCCTCTAAAATATGCTGTTTTATAGCTTTGCTTGAATAGTGCTGCTGATGTTTAGCTATAAGTAAGTTAGAAATTGTTAACTCTTCTATATTTTACTCTTAAGAATATAATTTCTCTGTCTTGCATTTTACTTCTGGTAGAAGTTCACCACAAAAGGAGAAGCTCAGCTTTCATCTTCCAAAAATATGTTTGTCACTCCTAACCAAAAGCAGCAGTTTCTGCAGGTATGAAAACCTCTAGTAGTTCTTATTTTTATTTCTTGGAGTCGGGGGGAGCTATATTGGAAAACCTAGAAAAGCTCCCAACGCTTGACGTGGTTGTACTTCTAACTCACAAATAAGCACTTGTCTTGAATGACGATGCAGGGGTCACATTACCCACATCCTTCCAAACCTACTTGGGCTTTTGTACAACCAAGAGGTGATTATCTTCACCATATCGATATTTTGACTTCTCAAATCAAAGAGATGGTGAAATGCATGCGCTTTAGTGGTAGAAGAAACATTTATTTGTTGTAGCATTTTGACAATTTACCTGAGACTCAATGTTCTTTATGAAACTGGAGTAAATCCCTAAATCTACAGAGTTGCTGTGAGAACTAAGAAGAGAATATGCTATATACAGGCCTGGTGAGGAAAGTATTCCACAAATCTATTCTTATTTCCTAGAGGATACACATATCAAGCCTTTAGATATGCAGATATTCCTCACTTAACACCGCACTCATTTAATGGCTGTTCAGACTGACCAGCTGGCACTCAGACTTAGGACCCAAATCTGGATTTAGGGTATGGGAACATGAGTGGCTGACTGGCCTTGTAGTGGCTTCTTCTAAGCACATTATTATAATTTTTGATAATATTCTGGATAGTACAAGACTATGGTTTTATGTTCTGTTACACCTCATAGCATCACATGCAAATAAAAGCAAAGTCATCAAGCTGGATTTTTCCTTCACCATTTCTTTGTTCTGAATACTGTAAAGCACATCCTACCCACAGTCCTCATTTAGTGACCAATGCAATTAATGACCCAGTCAAAGGATTGGAAGTTGGTCATTAAATGGGGAGCAGCCGTCTAGATAATTTTGTCTTAAGAACCTGGTTGTTTCTACCCTTCTCCAAGGACTGGTAGTTTCTCATGATACCTGGACACTAGGCAGAGTGACAGGATGTCTGAGACCATCACCACTCTTCAAGCCGTCCAAGTAAGAAGTGAGGTACTTGATAGGCTCTCTGGAGAAGCTGTACCTTATTCATTCATGCTATGTTTATTTAGCTGCTACCATGTGCTGGGCATTGTCAGGTGCTGGGTGTCCGAGAGTACAAAAATTAAATGAAATTCTTTCTTCATGGGACCATAAGAAGAGAGCTTACAATGAGTACACAAACACAGAGGACCTCTTGATTGTCGTAAGTGCTCCAAGGAAAAGTCTCAGGGCCATATGATGGTGAGTAGCTGGGTGGAAGCAGAGGTGTGACTCAGACGGGGGAGATTAGGGGTGCTGGTGCATCTGAGCAGGTGGTTGCTGAGCTGAGACCTGAAAGAAGAGAAGGAGAAGAGAAAAGCCTTTGAGGCAGAGCAAATGGTCAATGCCAATGTCCATAGACAGAAGGAAGCTGGGGACAGAGAAAGGAGGTCTTTGCTTCTGGGGCATGGTACAGGACAGGAGCGTGACATGCATTGAGGTTTCTAGAGAGGATAGAGTCCAAGAGTACAGCAGGGAAAGGGAGTCACTGTGGGGAATTCCGTGGCTAGACTCCCAGGCGGGATTGCCCATTGGCCCTTAGTCACCCAACAGAGAGAGAGACCTGGCCACACAAGAATGCTGCAAGTTTGGTAGTGATTTTACCTTTGAAAGCAAAGCAGAATAAAAATCTCATTTCAGTGGTCTTCCTGGTGGGCCAGAATTAAATGAAACCACCAGAAGGCTTTTGAAACACATTTTTTTTTTTTTTTTTGGCAGAACCAGGGATTGAACTCAGGCCCTTGCACTTGCTAGGGAAGCACTTATTCCACTGAGCCATCTCCCTGGCCCTGAAACAAATTATTTTAATTTGTCCTGAGACACAGATAAATATGATAAAGTAAAATATCTTGAATTCTATTTCAATTAAAGGCTTAGAAGCATTTCATTGCATATCTGTCACGATAATTTTGTAGAAGAGGAATGTGCTGTGAGAGGAATATTATTTCCTGGAAGCAGTAGCACTATTGCCCTACTTTGGGCCATCATTTTGTTGCTAGGTCAACAAGTAATTCGTTTAGTGTATTTTAGGCACATGTACCCTGTGTTGGCTAATGAGTGACAGTTTGGCTGGGAGCCATTTTTCCTATAAGTGGACTGGTGGTGCTGATCCATTTAGGCTCAAGTGCCATGTTCCATGTCCTCATGGGTCATGGCAGCTGGACATCCAGAGGTGAGTTGGCCTGAGTTCTGCTGGCTACTACGGGAGAAGTGTGCCCAAGAGTCACTGGATACAGAGACAGCTGCTCTTCACCTTAATAGAACCAAACGGTCCCTGCTGCACCAAATCACTGCCAGTGTGTGCCACTATGCTATGGCATGGGTGGGTTGATAAAGGGTGTCCTCTAGTATGAGGCTTCTTAAAAATGCTGCGCTTTAAAACCAAGGAGATTAATGCAAGATGCATTTCTTGAAGGTCATAAAACAGTGAGTAGGCACCTGGAGGTATTTTAGGTCACCATGATTATTTAAGCTAGTGCCTTTTTTCCCCCCCTTAACAGAAATGTGAAATAAAAAAAGTGTTTAAGCAACAATATGATGATAAAAGGTCAGCAACATTAATATATATATATATATATATATATATATATATATATATATATATATATTTGTCTTGGATTGGCAGTTTGCACACTGACTCTGAAGTCAAAGGTCTCATTCAAATCTCAGCATCTAGGGTTGGCCAAATAGCTCAGTAGATTAAAGTTCCTGCTTAGGTAGATGCAGTGGCCAGGGTTCAATCCCCAGCATGCTGTGCTGGCCCCACCCCTGACTCTGGGTGCACTGAGATAGAAATTGAGACTGGGTGTGGTGGTGCATGCCTGTAATCCAAGCTCATGGGAGGCTGAATACAGATAGATAACTATGAGTCTGATCTGCAGAGTGAGACCCTGTAGAATCCTATAGACTCTTATTAAAATACAAAAAAAAAAAAAAAAAAAG
>PVKA01000115.1:0-132984 GCA_004027165.1 Ctenomys sociabilis | reverse complement strand
TCTTATGACACAGCTGTCAGCAGTATTAAGTTGGGCTGTGGCAAGGGTCAACATCTTTCCTCTAGGCTGAGTGCAAAGTGGACACACCTGTCTCCTGGAACAGGGCTGTCACTGTCCCTGGGCCACAAGGCCTGCTTCCTCTCCACTGCCTGTCCTCATTTCGTGGCCAGTGTTGTTGGTCTGCTTTGCTCTGTCTGACCTACAGCCTCTATCAGAATAGTTTAATAAGTTCCAGGGTTCTCTGTTGAGCATTTTCCATATTCATGAATGAGGAATGCAAGCTGATCAAAGTATATGTTTATGGAGCTCATAAGGGAAGTGGCTGCAAAATTTTATTCCTAAAGATATGCATGACCCTGACATACAATTACCAGGGCCATGGAGGTAGCTATATTTGAAGTGAGCCTCACAGACCCTTATACAGCTCAGAGCTCTATGTGCTCCTCTAATTCTGTGGATTAAAGGTTTAGGAATTAAAGAAACAGTAACAGGAGAGTGAGATAAGCAGGTGAGTCTTTTTGTTTGTTTTTGTTTTTTTGAGACAGGGTCTCACTGTATAGTGCAGATTGCCCCTGAACTCAGTATGAGGCTGAAGCTGACCTTGAACGTGCAGCAGTCCTCCTGCCTCAGCCTCTCAGCACTGAGATTGCAGGCGTGTGCCACCACTCTTTTGAATTTAAAAACAGTGGGCACATCCCAGATTATCAATCCTACTTTCAGCTCTTCTGTTGTGCTTTTTGGTCCATACTTCGTGTTTCTTGTTTGTGAAGCATGCTGGCATACTTTAGAATGAGCAACGAGAGGAGCATGTTCATTTTTCTCATCCTTCCTACATCTCCAAGTTAATTGTTAAAATTAAAGCTATTTGCTCAGGTGGCTTGGTAGTTTCTCATGCAAACTTTGCTGGAATGGAAGGAAAATTGTTTTGGGGAGGTCCTGGCTAACCATTCTCTTATGGTTTATAGTTTTTTTTTTTTTTTTTTTTTTTTTTAATGTATTTGGTACAGAGTCTCACTGCACAGCTTGGACTCCTAGTGATCCTCCTGTTTTCAGCCTCCCCAGTGCTGGGATTATAGGAGTGTGCCACCACGCCCAGTCTCGTTGGCTGGCTCAGCAAGCCCAGAGGTGGTTTATAGGTTTGAGACAAAGGCCAGAATGTATTCCAGGGCAATTTTTGGCTTTTGAATTCCATATCGAATCTCCACAGTTGTCAAAAGGAAAGGCGCAGTGATGGGCCAAACCAATGCTGGTGGGAACTATCAGGTCGCTCTGTTTATTCCCTTGTCAAGAGTTTATTGATCGAGGGAGCTCTCCTGTAGCTTGGGCAGCCTTTGATCTGCCAGGGTGAAACTGGCTTTGGGATTTTGGCGGAAGGGAGGGGAGGAGGCCCGGGAAAGATTTGGAATGTAATGGCCCTTGTTATCTGGAGTGGCCGCAGACACTGCTGACCTGGGCCAGCAGAGAGCAGCTGCCCGAGAGGAGCGGAGAAGGCAGTGCTTTGGCATCCGCAGTAGGAGCAGCACTTAGTCAAAGCCTCTGGAGTGATTTCTTACTGCTAATAGATTTGTTTCTTTAGAGGCAGATAAGTAAAGGAAACGATGACTTTTAAGTGAATAGTTCCCCTGTGCAGGGCTGGTTAGTGTCAGCTAGTTCAGTGGCAGGAAATACCAATCGGGCTTTTTTTTCTTTTTGTAGCCTAGTGACAAAAGGCTTTGCAGCCTACCCCCCCCCCCCAGCTTCCCACCCTCCATCCTCAGGCCTACAAAACCCAGACACAGGCCCCTCTCTACTTACTGGTGGAGGGCCAAGGCTTGTCTGAGAGCCTTTTAAGTAATTGCTCATAATTGCACAGGTTTCCCGGGACTGGGCTTTTACCTCTCCACCCCTGAAATTAAAAGGGGCCAAAGATGTGTGACCTTTTTCTAATGGGATGGGTACTGAAACAAAGGAATTCAAAGAGGAGGTTTCAAGCCGTTATCAGGGCTCATCTCAACAGCCGGGGGCAGCCTCAGGGAGAGACTGGATTGTCCTTTTTCAAGTTGGAGGGGACCAGGAGTGGGAGGCATCCCTCCTCCCTAAACCTCACAGTTCTGTGCTATGGGAGTTCAAGTTCTCACTTCTCTCTGGCTCTGCTCAGAGGGCCATAAATCTCTTGCCTCTACTTCTGCAAAGGAGTTGGGTGATGCTTGCTCAATGTTGCCATCATGGCTGCTCTGGAAGCTTACCTTTCCCGGCCTCGGATAGTTCCCCTCTCTTCTCTGAGTCCCAGGCTGCTCATCCCTACACACAGACACAGTGCTGTAATGCCACTGTCAGAGGAGTCAGAGATATTATATGCCTAGTTCTTGGTGTCAAGCAGTCCATTAAATGGTCATTACTTCCTGAATATAATTTCTTGATGTCATTTCACTACTTCCCCTTCACTTTGGTGAGCTGGAAAGAGACAAATTCTAAGCCTTGAGTCTGAGGACCCAGGTCAGTTAAAAATCTCTAGAATTTTAAATACAGAATGTAATTGCAAATTGTTTAACTCTTTGCTTTTCAAATGTAGTTCAACACTATTATCTCCCAGGGAGCTTTTCAAACTGTAGATGCTGTGGTCCCACGTCTAAAGATGTGGTCTGGGGTAGCATCTGCGTATCAACCTTTATACAATCAAATGTGCAACTGGAGTGGAGACACTGACCTTGTTGAGCTATTTCACTTTCCAAAGGAGAAAAATGCAGGCAGAGATTTGTTTGCCAATTCCTATATCTCTTAACTCACGTCCACCCTTCCATCTGTGCACTTGACCCCAAATACAAATTGGGCATTGGCTGTGTGTAAGACAGTGCTTGAACACTGGTGAAAAGTTAAATGTATTCACGTCCCTGTAGAAGATCAAGGAATGAGACTGAGTGTCCTGGCTTCCAACTTACTAGCTGCTGGCTTGTTACTCAGGGTTGTCTCTTAATGTCAATAAAAAGTCACTCATGGGGTGGAGAGACAGTGGACATTTGAGATGTTGATGTGGACTTCAGGCTTACGTGGTTCTTCTCCATGCTGAGAATGTTGTGTAATCTTTACTGAAGCCAAATGCCCTGGAGTACTCTGCCCCTGAGGCTGTGCAGGTCCCCTGGGCTGTGTTCTTCAGGATGTCCCCTGTCCTCAGATTTGCCTGGGAGCAGGGAGGTGTGTAGCCTATGAGTTACAACCAAATTCTGGGCCTGGAAATCCTGCTGACACCAGCAGAGCAGAGACAATGTGAAAAATTTAGTGCCTTGGTTTATGCTGTTTTGGTTAACAACCTGTCAGGGTTTCTACCTTAAGCTCTTGTTCTGGGGGACACATGAGCCAGTCATAAATGTCCTCTCCCGGCTGGGCCTTGGCACTTGTGATTTCAGCCTGGAGCACATGTGTGTGTTGGTGTGCGTGTGTTTTTACAAGGAGACGAGGGGGAAAAAAAGCCATTTTTAAGCAAAGGATGGTGAGAAATGGGGGGAAAAGGTGGTAATTGATTGCAGATGGCTTTTGATGCAGCCAGGCCCTGAAAACTGCTGAGTTGCTCTGTCCCCAGTTCGGGGGTATGGAGAGTGGAGATGCAATTCTGCGCCTTAATTTTGGGCAAGCAGCGCTAATTGACAAAGAAATAGTCCATATATAAAGGTCAACCATGGCTCTGGGTAGCTTCCCCAGGAGCAAGGGTGGCTCAGAACCAGAGCTGTAGGGGTCAGAGCCAAAAATCAAAACAACAGCTGGCCACGTCGAGGGCTTTCCACCTGGGCCTGGCAGGTTTGCTCCTTCATCTGCTCCTCTATCTCTGATGTTAGGGTGCAGAAGAGGTGCAGTGGCGGCCTCTGAGGTCCTGCTGTACATAGACTGTGACCAAAGATACAGGGATGATGTGTGGTGCTGCATAAAGCTGTCTACCTCCTTCTACATAAAGGAAGCCAGAGACTTCTGGTCATTTGGATTTCATGAAATTAGGTCGTAACACTGATGGGTAAAGCCCCAGTCTGACCCGTGTTTGATTCTGACCCAGTAATCAAATACCAGATAACACTCACAAAGTTGTAAACCCCTAAGTACCCATTCTGTGTTAAAAACGAAACAAAAGCCCATACTCAACACACACTGTGGACTGCTTGTCCCATAGGTCTTCCAGAAAGATACTGCTTAAAATCTTGTGCTCAAGATTAGAGTGATGAATACTAACATCTGAAGAAGAAAATCGAGGGCCAGCTGAGTCAGAGTTAGTTTGATTTGCAGAGGTGGCTGTGAACCCAAGTCCACCGGGGCTGAGGTCCCTGAATAAGAAGTTTCTCAGCTGCTGATGAGCACAGTTCATAAGCGTGTCTGTAAGCCACGGCCACTCCAGGTCACAGAGGGCTCCAGGGCTTTACCCTTACACTTTTTAAACAGATCTCTCCTGTGGATACCACTATGGAGACAGACTGTACGTGTGAGGTACGATGGAAGACTAGGGGATGTGTTCCAATCTAAAACATTTATTACAAGAAAATATACAATGCCATTCATCTTTTTCAAAATACCCTTCCTTACTTCAAGCACACTGAGCCTGTCGTTCTTGCCGCTTTCTGGAGCAACAGTGGAAGCCCTTGTTCTTGTCTTTAGTTGTGCTGCTATGACTGCTGCCTTGATGTCCCAAGTCAATTAAAAAAAAAAAAAAAAGAGTCATTTTGACTCTGGTGAGGAGCCACAGTTGCCGGCTTCTAGATCAAGGGAGGAAGGTGGGTGGGGACATACTGTGGTATTTTATGAGACTGCCTTTCCACTGATGAACGTTCGTGGCAGCACTCACAGGTTTTTTTTTTTTTTTTATTCTGGGAACTGAGCTCAGGACCCCTCATTTGCCAGGCAGGCACTGTGCTGCTCAGCTAACTCCCCAGCCTCTCGCTGTGTTTTCTGATCACAACTCATAAAGCCGCTTGTGAAACAAGACCTCCAGAATGGGCTTCAGAAAGTGGCAAGGATGTTGGAATAACAGTGTTCGATGTGAGGAAGAGGATTTTAAGGAGATTAGTGGCAATGTGTCTTGTACTGTAATCAAGCTGCATTCTTTCTTTAAGGTCTTTGCAGAACTCTTCCCTGGGCTGGGATTCTTTGCCGTCTTCTCTGTGCACGGCTGGTTTGTGTCTCCTTCTCTTCTCGGCTCACATGTCATCTTTCTAGCAGGGTCTTCTCCTGGCTCCGACACATTCTACTCCAGGCTCAGCGAGCTCTGGTCTGCACACCAAATCTGAACACCCACCTGTTTTTGTATGGCCTGAGAGCTCAAAATGGCTTTTATAGTGTTGTAGGGTTGCAACGCATCAAAAGAAGAATAATATTTCACAGCACATAAAATGCTATGAAATTCAAATTCCAGCATCCATAAAGTTTTACGGGAACACAGCTATGGTCATTCAATTAGATATTGTCCACAGCTGCCTTCCTGCCACAATGACAGAGCTGTGGAGTTGTGGTAGTTTGGGGCCACAAAATCTGAAGTATTTTTCTCCTGGTTCCATAGAGGCAATGCTTCCCGACCTCTGGTCTAATCATTCCTACAACTATATTTACCTCAGTATCTGCCCCTGGTTGTAAATGACCACTTTATTTGCAAATTGATTTGCCTTTGTGTCCTCACTAAGAGCTCTGGAGAGCAAGATAGAAGGTGGGCAGTCAGAATGTATGTGTCAAATGCACTCATACATCTCTTGGATCAAATTGTTGACCTCAGAGCTGACCTCGGCACATCTCTTTCATATGTTCAATAGCTGTTTGCCATGGGCTGCCTGCACACCCTCAGCTCTCCCCACCATTTGCTGGGCTGATAGCTGACCCACTGTGATGGCTGCCTTCCCAGGCTGTTGTGGAGTTAGTTCCAATCACACTGGTCGCCTTCCCAAGTCACCAGACAGTTCACCAGACGGTTTGGACTCTCCTGTCCTGTCATATCGTTCTCTGATGTCAGCAGCAGGGCTGTGCTGCTCAGGGCTCTAAATCTTCTGGAACGGTGACCCACCTGCCCTCCTTCAGGAAGAGGCAGCTGTCCCACTCTTGTTCACTCAACCTTTGCTCCGGCTTCTGTCCTAGAAGCCCCTCTCCCCACACTCCCGTTCATCCGGGCTTGCCCCAGCGGCCTCCTCCCACACACACCTGCAAATCTCGTTCACACGGCATCGGATTCATCTCTGGCGGCCTGGAAGCCTGGGAGAGGAGGGCAGAGTCCCGTGGCGCACACACTTCCCCTGCCTCCTCCTCCTTCCTGCTGCCCTGCAGATGGATTTTGTGAGGGCGACTGTGCGCACTTCCCGGGAACAGAGGCTGAGTCTGCTAATGATGCTTTTACAGTGGGAGGATGTAGTGGTCTACTTTTACACGGTAATGGGTCTCGGTTCATGGTGATGATAGGAAGATAATTACCCAACCCTGAGTTTACTTAGCAATTATTCTACTGAACTAGATGTTGAAAGACCTCAGATTTAGATAGAAAGGAAGAAAGAAGCCTTTTCTCATGTACTAGGAAGCTGTACTGTCCATTTTTATATTTATCTGCTTTGCAGTTAGAGTGATCATTTAACTTGAATCTGGTTTCCCATTTTAGAAATCATGAGCTTTGATATTGGGTTGGTGAGTCTGGTTGCTGTCTATAAGACGTTAGCAGTTGAGCTGCTAACGTCGTAAAGCTGGTTGACTTTAATCATTCGAACCCTGGGGGTCTGTCAAGTTCTCCTTTGAATCCAGCCAGGTTGGAAGATGGTTCAGGTAGGGTAAGGTTCATGGGAGAGGTCAGATGAGATGGAACTGACTGAAATCGCTTTACTGAGTTAGTTACTGATTATGAATCGGGGATCCCTCATGTATCATGTTGGTTCCTTGCATGTTTCTCACTTTAAGTATGGCTCTGCTCTTGTTCCCGCAGAGCTCCCAAGAACACCAGAGTAGAAAGTTCAAATAGAGGGTAATGCCATTCGTGTTGGCCACCTGGCAAGCCCGAGCACCGAGAGAGCTCCGGGCCTATGTGGGTGCCTCATAAACATCATTGAATGTTTAATGGAGGGAAGAGACTAGTAAATGCGCTCTTGGTTGGCAAGAGGCGAGGAAATCTGATCCCTTCCTTCTGACATTCTGAGCCTTGCTTTTTTTTTTCCACACACAAAAACACATACAGCTGGGGAGAATGGATGAGACACTTAGAGGGGGGACAGAAAAGCAACTCATGAGGAAAGAAAGATTCCTGTTTTAGTTGTTAAATGAGCATGCAGATACACACTCCCCAGTGGAAGAGAGGTGGGTGCATCTGGGCATTAAGGAACACAGGCTTGAGAAATGTACTGGCCACTCAGGTTGGCGCAAAACAAGGGTAAGTCTCTTTTTTTCCCACTCAGCAAGTATTCCACAGACTCGCAGGACTCAAAGGACAGAGTCTCTGAGTTACAAGCACATATGTAACATCCATATGTTGTAAAATCCAGATGTGGATTACTAGGTCACAGCTGGGCGGGATCCTGCACTTTGAACTGGGGTCACCTGGACACCAATGCAACCTCATGGTCCACACCTTGCATAGCCAGATCTTGGAGCACAGGGCCTTGAGGCCAGATTGCTTGCATCCTCTTGGCCCAAAGTACAGCTCAGCTGTTAATGCCAGAACTCAGAAGCAGGTGATGTTTTCCCCGGGCTGGAGGGATGGAAGCAGATGCATGTGTGCTGTGAATTGCTTCGGATTCTGCTTTTGGGTTCCTCTCTGGCCTAGGAGCCTCCATGACTTCCGGTGGGGCTGAGTTGCTCTTCCTGCCTTTGTAGCCATTTGTCCATGATCTGTCCATTTCAGGCCAGGGCCCCAGACTTTAGCCTTACCCTGGGAGCTGCTCCTCCCCTGGGAAAGTCCCTGCCACCCCTGGCTGTGGAAGCTGAGCAAATTATTGGGTGCTTGGTCTAAGAAAAAGTAACAACCATGGGTCATAGTGGTTTTAGGATTCAGTGAGTTAGCAAATGTGAGGTGTTTACTCTTGTGCCTGGCTCAGAGGAAGCCCTTGGGGAAGGTTGGTTAGTACGCACACACCCTGCTCTCTATCCTTCTCAGGGTGCTGATGACACTGAAGAGGAACATAGCTGTTGCTATATTTGTGACTAAGTTTTCATTAGATATAATGGCTTCAAGGTGACATTGTGACACACAGTGGGTAGAAGGTTGTGATGTAAGCAAGCCCTACAAGCAAAGGACAGGGTTGGTCTTGGTCACCTTGGCAATCTCAGAGGTGGGCTTGCTGTATGGCCACTTTGGGAAATTAAAGAGTCTGGTGACCACCTTAGCAGTCTCAGAAAAAACAGAAGCTGGCTCTAGATGCCAAGCAGTCATGGGGGAAGCTATCTGACCCTGGGCCAGAAGCCACAGCTTTCACTCCCCAGTGTGTTCGCTGTGTCCTGCTACTCTCTGCCACTTTTCCCATTGTCCCTCTGGGCACCTGGGCACCTGGTTTAGTATCCTGCTGTTCTTCTGCCCTCATGCCTTTCGCTTGCCTTTTCTGGAACCTTTTCTGGATTCTGTGGCTACTCTTCTGCTTAGTCCTTCCTAGACCTTGAGCTCTCCCTTGGCGAGCCTCTCTTGTTGCTTCAGCCAACCCAGAGCAGAGGGTCTCCATCAAGCCCCTGGGCCACTCACCAGCCTGAGGTCCAGTGCACTGTGGATCCACAGCCACAAGGTATGAGTCATGCAATTCCCTCTATTTGGTTTCTTTCTTTCTTTTTTTTTTCTTTCTTTCTTCCTTTCTTATCCTTCCTTCCTTCCTTCCTTCCTTCCTTCCTTCCTTCCTTCCTTCCTTCCTTCCTTCCTTCCTTCTTTTCTTCCTTTCTTTTTGTATTTCTGTACAGGGTCTCACTACACAGATCACTGGCACACTTAGTGATCTTCCTATTTTCAGCCTCCTCAGTGCTGGGATTACATGCGTGTGCCACCAGGCCCAGACTCAGTCACAGGCTCAGTGCATCTGGGGGTGGGGCCGGCACAGCATGTAGTGCCTGGGATCAAATCCTGGCCCCTGTACTTGTTTGGTTTCTTAATGTAGACAGTGTGTCATTTAGGGTGCTTGGGGCAGAAAATCTGACTCAAGTAGTGTATAAACTTTGGAGAGAATCCTCTAATATACAGTGGTACCTCAGTTCATGAACTTAATTCTGAATTAATTCTGGGGAAGATTCTGGGGAAGATGACTGCCACCATGTTTTGGAGTTTGCGAACAGAAGCAGGATTTGCTGAATACGTCTGTTTGGGAACCAAATTGTGCATAAACAGAAGGATTCAGGAACTGAGGTGTTCTGAAATAGGAATTCCAGGGCTGCAGGGCTTCTGGGTGGGTCCCCTTTGGTTGCCTGTCAATGTATTTGTGTCTTTTTTCCTCAGAAAAAGAGCCTGCGTGGTGTACCCAGGTGAAGCTATGTGGACAGGGAAGAGCGTTCTCATCTCAGGACCGTGAGAGGAGGTTTTGATGAGTTTCTTTTAATCTTTTCTGTCACTGAGTAGTTTGGGCAAAGGCACAGGACTCACTTCTGACTGATGAGACGCAGAGAAACCTCTTGGGAATGTCTTCTCACTCTCAAAAAATCGACACGTGTTAGCTTCCAGCTCAGCAATCCCACTCCTAAGGAGTTCTCCAAGGAAATGAAGACACATGTCTACACAAAGGCCTATTGATGAATATTTATAGCAGTTTTTACCCATAACAGCTCCAACTGGAAAGAGCCCAAAGAGCCATTAACTGGTGAATGAATAAACAAATTATGGTATATCTATACAATGAATGAACACTCAACAATTCAAATAAATTGCTTATGTGTGCAGCAGCATGGATGCCCCTCAAAGGAATTGTGTTTAATGACAGAAGCCAGACACAAAAGGCTACCCTGATGTGGGATTCTGTTTCTAGGACATTCTTGCAGGGGTAAAATTTCAAGGACAGAAATCAGAGCAGTGTTTGCCAGGTGCATGGGTTGAGGGAAGGGTCTGCTTATGGATTGATATGGAAGAAGATTGACTGGAGGAGGATAGGAAGCAAGTTTTTGCATTGTGGAAATGTTTCTTACTTGAATGGTCACACAACAGTGTACATTTGCCAAACCCATCAAACTGTCCATTTAAAAATGGCAAGTTTTACTGTATCCAAGTTACCTACCTATAAACCTGGCTTTTAAAATTTTTTAAAAAGCCATGTGTGAGAGGACGCAGGCCCCTTTCTGTCTTTGGATGAGACCTTCAACATCTGAAGCATCTTGGATCTGATCTTGCAGTACCATCTTGGACTGTGACGGGAAGCCCGGCTGGAAAGTCACACTGCACGCGGAAGGTGGTGGGGTGGGAAAAGTGAACTGCTGAATTAACCAGTTCTAGGGTCACCCTGCTGGGGGCTGCCAGTGTCCATCAAAAAGCAGGGCTGTGGAAGTGTGGGGAACTCACGGCAGCACAGTGTTCTTCCCTTATTCCTCTGAAATTCGCGCACTGTGGCTGCCGGAACCTTTTCCGGTTACAGAAGCGGGAGGCTGCAGTTATTGGCTAGTAATGCTCTGGGAGCACGAAGCTTTCAGCACAGAGGCTCTGAGTTCTTCAGGGTAGAGCTGGCTCTACCATTGGTTTTGCCTATGGTGCCCCAGTTTGTCTTCTGGTGGAGAGGGTCTTAGGTGGAGGGCTGAGTGGAGAGGACAGTGAGGTGATATGTCCTAAAGAGGAAAGCCAATACTTGTGGTGGAGGGAATCCTGGGTGAAAGTTCACAGACTCAGTTAAAAAGGTGAGCGGTGGGGCTCGGGAGATCGCTCGGTCGTCTAAGCACCTGCCTGGCAAGTGCAAGGACCTGGGCTTGATCACTGATACTGCATGCTATGCCAGCCCTGGAACCCCAGGTGCGCAGCGCTGGCTGACGTGGTAGTGCACGCCTGTAATGCCGTGCCCGGGAGGCTGAGACAGGAGGATCACTGTGAGTCCAAGCTGCGTAGCAAGACCCTGTACCAAATAAATAAACAAACAAACAATAAGAAGGTGAACTGTGGCATTCACCACCCATCCAGTATACCAATTTATAGACACTGATGATTTTATACTGTTTATGTTTTGGATTGGAGACCAGAGAGAGAGAGAGATAGAGAGAGCGCTCTCTTCTCCTGGCTCCAGAGCCAAGACAGCAAAAATTTACACACATGACTCAAAGGCACAGATACAAGTGATGCTCAGCATAGGACTGGCAGCCCAGATGTCACCAGGTGTACCTGTGGTTGGAACCATGGGCTCTGTGTCTCGGGCCTGCAGAGTGCCCTATCGACCAAGTCTATGCTTAATCCTTTAGCTTCTCCAGGTGAGTGAAGTCTTCTTAGCCTTTCTCCCTGCACCGTCTCAGCTCCATTCCTTTTGGCACCTGTAGGGCTGCATCTTTATGATTTGCAGGAGGTCTGACATACAGGGGTGGGGCTTGTCTCGCAGGCCTTTTTGTGGCCTCTATAGAGGGTGCCCATGCAAGTGGACCTGGGCGAAGTCTTCAAAGCCTGTTAGGCCTCTTCCCTGGGTACATCCAGATACCACCAGTGACCAGGCTGTGCTGTGTTACCTGACTCGACTAGATATGGTGGTATCTTGGTGGTACTTTTATTTTTTTGAAATACTGGGGATTGAACTCAGAACCCTGCACTTTCCAGGCAAGCTCTTATTCTATTTAGCTGTCTCCCTGGCCCCTCTTAATTTCACAGAGTTCTTAGAATTCTGTTTAAAAATTAGGTATGAGTGGGAAATAATAAGAATAGGAAAAGAAAACCTGAGAACTTTCACATTTCAAAGTGCTGACACCAGAAATAATATACTGCAAACAGTTAAGAAATTACTTTTTATTGAGTGGCTGCCTAACATTCTTCTCTGATACTTCCCCACTTATATTTCTCCTTCTTCTTAGAATTCTCCATATCTGATGACTGGGAAGATTTTCCACAGACTTGCTTCTTGTTCCTTATGTGTAAAGCCTGTTTCCCCCTCTTCTCCACATGCCTGGGGTATTGGGTTCAGTAGGACCCATTCCAGTCACAATATGACCTCTGGCACTGCTCTGTCTTGGTGTTGAGTTAAGGAGGTGGAAGCAGACCCTATGCTAGGGTGGCCGGTAACCTTGAGTTGGTATCATGGGAAACACCCGTGTGTCCTATACTTACATTCTGCAGAACAGAAGTTGAAGTTATCCCCAATTTAAATTCTGCTTCCCCAGATTCCCCAAATGCCCATAGCCACTCCAAAGCCACTCAACTCTAGGGGAAACATGAATAGAAATGTATACTATGCTAAAGCTGATTACAATTAAAATTTTACACATTTGAAGTTTCACAACGTGTGTCCCTGTGTCTGAGGCACTTCTCACATTGCTGAGATACAGGGTCTGACACCTGCAATGTAAAGGAGAGGTTTGATCAGCTCATGGTTTCCAATGGTTCAGTCCATGGTCAACTGGCTCCAGGGTAGAAAGGGCCTGGTGGGAGGGGTGGTGGAGGATGGCGGCTCAGCCCCTGGAGGCCAGGAAGCAGAGAAAGAATGGGAAGCGCCAGGGACAAGATCATGCTTTAGAAGGTCGTGCCTCCTATAGCATCCCCCATCCAGGCTCCACTTCCTAACAGCAAGCTCAGCTACTGAGCCCCTTCCCAGATGAGTCCTCTTATAAATACAGTGTCCTCTGAATTTTTATGAACTTCCGGGTAACCTGTTTCTGATTTAATTAGTCACATGGACACTACTTGCCTGATGGTAGTGTTGCTTACCACATGCTATCTACACATTGAGGTCTCTAAAATTGTGAGGGAATAAAATGGACCTGCTCATAGTGATTTAAACTTGTTTTATGAAGTAAGAAGCATACAGTTTATAATTCTCAGACATTTATGCTCTTGCCTATACCTCGCCTTCTTTCCTCTAGGTTATAGGTTGGGAGTTAGGGGTTAGGCCACCCAGTTTCTTATGATTCTGTCTGTAGATACTTGACAATATTTGGCCACATTTATTCTTTTGTCACACATATAAATGCAGCCCAGTCAGCCCCAGCAGGAAGAGGGTAGAGTTAAAGGGGCCATGGGTTATGTGGAGCCTCTTGGTGTGATCAGAGCTGAACTGAGTCTGCCCCGCAACGCTGTTCCCCAAGAAACCACACTGGCACAGTAATGTGGAATGACAGGGTGTTGAGCACCATCTGCCCCTGGGTGAGATCATCCATCAGTTGCTGAAGGGAACGAGGTGAAACCTGCTTCATTTACTTTGGGGCAGCTCTGACAAACACAGGTCACATGGCTCAGGGAGTGTAAAGCAAAGAGATGAAGTGTGCAGCTGCCCAGCCATGTGGTGTCCTCAGATACACCTCGCCCCACCGTGCTGGAGCCTCCCGATCGCTGGGGCCGGAGCCACCATTCCTGATGCCTTCTTCCCAAAGCCCCATACTGGGTCCTGAGCCCATCAGCAGCTTCCCAGCTGTCCTGGATGAAGTCTGAATATGAGCTTGGGCACTAGCTGTCTCCCAGCCAGGCTGTCTTTCTCTCCAGCCCCATCCCTTCTGCATTTGGGACTCAGGTTTTCCACAAGGGCCACAGTGTGTCACTCCGTATTACCTTACTGCCATTGCCCCAGTGCCAAACTCTTTGTCTGCTTCCCTGAATGATATCAGGCTCAACTTTGAAATCTTGCCCTGGGCATCTTTGCTGCTGACCTCCAGAAGTACTTGCTCTCTGCAGTGTCTGTCATTGTCTCAGCTGCCGCTAACAAGCATTTGCTGTATTGTCTGGGAATGTTCATTTCTGCTGTAAGTGAAAACAAATAGAATGGAGGAAACTCATGGGATGTGTTAAGCACAGAGAATAAGCAGCCTGATAGACAGCTAGATGAGGTAAGGCATTGTGGACACAGGTGGACATGGAAGGACCAGGTGGCTAACTAAGTATTCATAGCACACTAAATACAGATGAAGTGCAGAGTCTCTGTGAGAGGCCCTCATCTCTGATGGATACCCATCAGCACGCCATGGCCCCTGAGCCCTCTACTCAAGAAATAAAGATACTGCCCATGTATGCTTTTAGGCTGTTGATAAGCTATGACTATGCCAGGAGGAGCTGCCCCTTGTTTACGAGATGGAACAAGTTCATAGGGTGGACTGTGGCCCCTCTTGTTCCATCCTGTCTCATAACATACCATCAATGGGAGAAGGCAGAGCCTAGAATGTAAGTTGTGTGGTTCTCCTCCCTATTTTCATTGGATCCTAAATGTGATAATGTCCACCACAAATCATCCGCTGGCTTCTCACTGTGTGTTGGCCTTACTAACCCATGAGACTGGAGCGTATTCAAGACCTTCTGTGTTCCACAGCCTAATGTACTTGGTGACTTCCACAGTATCAAGGTAATTTCTCACCCAACTCTGCTCAAGAAATATCTACTTCCTGTGAGATTCCTTGAGTGAACACATGTGGGGTTCAAGATTATTTTTCAGGGCCCCTAGATCCTTCCACACTTCTAGCCATCCTGGGCAAAAAGCCATGAAGACCTGATCTTGCTACTCTTTGAGCACTTGAGACAATCTCTCTTTATCCTTCCTGAGTAGGTCAGGGAGCCCCTTGCAAGACCTGAAACAAATGAGGGAGAGCAGGGATTCATAGGAAGAGTTAGGACAGTAGACATGGAACTTCCCCAGAAAGATGTTATTACAGGAAGAGTGTTCTAAATATTCAGGAGCTAGTGGGGTGACGCAGGGAGGATACAGAGGAGAAGGAGGTTTAGAAACAGGAAGGCGAGTGCGGTGAGCAGGAGAGGAATTAGAACAGGGGAAGTAGACGCAGAGCCCCAGGGCCTGGCAGTAGGGTGAAGGGGTGTAGAGTGGTAGTGAAGTTGCAGTTGGTATAAATGCGTGAGCACTTTGGAAGCTCAGGATTTCTTGTCTGATGAATTTTTATGTGTAGATAGTTTGCACCTTGTGTTTGTGACAGGTTAGCTCTGCGATGGTTTAATTCCCTGTACACCTTGCCTTCCCTTTGAGACCACAGATGCCCTCTAAATTGTTTGATTTGGATTTTAAATAATACAGAGGACCTCAACCTTCTTGTGGAAACCAGCTCCTTGAAGTACAAATAAGAAAATGAATACTCCAACAATTAAATGAAATTTCCTTCTATTGATGGTCTGTGACCATTCTGAAAAACAACATCTGCCTGTTCTTGGGCTCCGGGGGATTTTATGAGCATTAATGACATGTCTGAAAAGCGTTTCATTTCCTTGGAAACGAGCTTAACAATGTGTTTTTCTCTCCACAATGATATAATAAGCCACTCATGCTGTGCTACTGATTTATAATAATTGAAACTTTGGTTGCTAAAAAATTTAAGTAGTTTGACGGCAGCTTAAAACAAAATCTTTAATACTTTTATAGGTCCTATGTGTTCTAGATGATAGATAGGTAAGTGGGCCTTCTGTGGCATTTTCCAAAAGCATTCCACGATATTTATTCTCCTGTCATGTTTTAACCAGTCCTTACGTCAGGGCACAAGGTCACACACTTGGCCTGCTTTTCATTTCACAAACATCTGGATTTATAGTAAATGATTCATGCAGCCTGATACGTAACTGCCCTCTCTTTGCTCTCTCTCTTACGATCACTTGTGGAATTCGATTTGCCTCATGCCCTGTGAGCCAGGCTTTCGCTTGGAACAATTTCCTCAGTTATACAAGGATGGAATAATCCACTGTAATGGGCCATGCTAGCTGGTATGTGTTTTCTCATTTTCAGATAGCAAATCTCATGTCATCTTTGGCAAAGAACACAATACAGGGCCCAGATAAGGACAGCCATGACAGTGACAGTATTGCAGAGCAGAAAGTTGTAGACAAAACAGAATGGAGGAAATGAACTCAGAATTTTCAGATACACTTCTTCCTGCCTTGTGTTTTGTCTAAGCGCTCATGCCCATCTGAGAAGTTTCGTGCTTAGTGATGGGTTTACCTGCTTCTGGACTCCTTGGGGATCCTTCATGGGACCAGCGACTGTATGGTCAGGACCTATAATTGCCTGGCACATAGTGGGCATTCAGTAAATGTTCACTGGACTAATGAAGAAGGGTCCATTCAACCAGTGAAATAATAAAAATACTACATAATAAGAGTTACTGTTTATTGAGTGGCCCTGTACCAGGTTGAATAGTGTCTCTTCAAAATCCATGGTCAACCATTCAGCAGAAAAGTATAAAAACAAAGTATAAAAAGTAAAGCCCTATTAATATGTTGAGCTGTAAAAGGCTCAAGTCAACAGCTTCTGACATTGCCAGTCCTATGGATAACCCACTCCTGTTACTGACTACTGGACTACATTGGATTATTTTGTTGAATTCACACACCTATGATATTTAAATGGCAATGGAATATCCTCCTCTGACAAACTAAACAAAAAAGGGGGATACAAATGAAGGATCATTTTGTATCTGTATATACAAAATAGTTACGATAGATATACAGCTACTTTCTTTTAATTCAATGAAAAGAAAGATTTCTACTGATAGTGTTTGGACAAGATATGTCTGCATGTTGTACTATGCATTTATGCATTACAAAGACAATATGCAACGTATTAATTTTTGAAACTGTCCTACTAATCAGTTTTGAAACTGTCTCATTTCTATTTGTTTCTCAATAAAATTAATTAAAAAAATAAAATAAAAATAAAAGATTTAGTATACTTAAAAAAAATCCGTGGTCAACGAGAACCTCAGAATATGGCAGTTTTTAGAAATAGGATCTATGCAGACTTAGTTAGATGAAGATGAATTCATACAGGGCTGGGTATTTTCTAAATCCAGTATGGCTAGTGTCTTTGTAAAGACAGGAGAGAGACACACACAACGGATACGGTTTGGACAATAGAGGGGGAAATTGGAGTTACATATCTGTGAACCTATCAGTGCCAGGGCTGCTAGCAGCCCCCAGGAGCCAGGAGATAGCCCAGCAGGAACCAACTCTGTGTACACCATGTGTCTGCACCTCTGGCCCCCAAGACTGTAAGAAGTTAATTTTGTAGTATTTTGTTACGACTGCCCCAGGAAGCTGATATAGCCCCACTTTGGGACAAGTCCTTGGAAAGGACCTACAGGGAAGCACTTATTCCACTAAGCCATCTCCCCGGCCCCTTAGCCTATTTACAGACATGAATCCTGGGCTGACTCAAAGCTGAATGTTTGCTAGGGGGCACCTGGGCCCTACTCTGGTCCCTGTACCTTCTAAGGCTCCACATTTTTGCCTACTTCATGGCCATGGAAGGGCCAGGAGCGGGGGGACTTGTACAGGTAAAGGTAGTATCCCTGCCTAGGCTTGTTTCAGGGCTGCTTTTACTCACTTAGGATGCATGAGGGGTGTGTACAATCCTTGTCAGCAGGCGTGTGCCAAGGAAAGTCAATGCTAACACGAGTTGGCCAGAAACCGGCGAATTCTCTATCTCCAGAATGTCCCCTAAAGCTATAATTCCGTGACCAGTTGTGCTGTCCCCTAAGGTGGCTAAGGCTTTGCAAGCTGGTGTGATCTCCTGGACTCCTCAGTCCACCCACTCGTACTCCATGACTCTGTAATTGTAGACTGAGGTACACGTACTAAACCAAAGTGCATCCATGTGTCGGCCAAAAGGCATACGAGAAACTTCACAGCAGCATTGCTTGTTGTGGCTCCGAGCTGGAAGCCACTGAGGTAGCCACTAGCAAGACGACGGGAAATGTACTGTGTAGCTGTCCAAAGTCAGATTATGCCCCCATAGGAATAAATGAATCAGTGTAACATGCAGTGATATCTTAGAAGGTATTACTGAGAGGCAGAACCCAGCTAAAAAGGAATATAGATTGGGTGATTTCAATGACACACATTTCAAAAGCAGGCAAAAAGAAACTAGTTTTAGAAGATGGAAGTTTAAAAGACCAGTACAATTACCCAAACTATCCTGCATCTATACATAAATATGTCTTTTTCCCTTATTTAATTTGTTCTTTTCCTCATCCTAGTTTTTCCTTCCCATTGAACAAATTTTTTCCTTCTCATAGTATCTATTGTATCTTTCAAGTTTTACTTACTCTTTCAGGTTCTCACACTAGTGAGACAATGCGATATTTGCACATGTGGATCTGATTTATTCCACTTACCAACTGATCTATAGTTGCATCCATTTATCTACAAATTCCTTGAATTTATCTTTTTTTTTTTTTTTTTTACAGCTGAGTAATACTCCATTGTGTAAAAACACCATATCTTTTTTTATCCCTTCCTCAGTTAATGGGTATTTGGTTTTTTTCTAAGATTTAGCTATTACAGATTGTGCTGTTACAAACATGGGTGCACATATATCGCTGTGGTATGATGATTTCAGGTTCTTTTTGAAAAATACCTAGGAGGGGAATAGCTGGCTTGAAAGGAACTGCCAGTTCTGGCTTTTTGAAAGATCTCCATACTGATTTCCATAATGGTTGTGTCAGCCTGCACGCCCATCAGCAGTGGAGGAGGGCTCCTTTTTCCCTACAGCTTCTCCTGCATTTGTTATTGGCTGGCTTCTTGATGACAGCCATTCTTTCTGGTGTAAGATGATACCTCAGCACTGTTTCAATTTGCATCTCTTGAGTGAGCAATGACATTAATCATTTCTTCATAGATTTATTTGCCATTTGTATCTCTTCATTTGTGTGTACTGCCGATTTCTGCTGGTCTTTTGAAAGTAGTTAATGCTTAATTTTTCTTTTTTTAAATTCTTTTTTTTTCTTTTGAATTTCTTTTTTTTTTTTTTCCCTGTATTTTGAGGGAAGGATTCTACAGGGTGTTCAGGGTCTCATTACTAGATTGGACCTATGATTCTCCTGTTTACAGCCTCCTGAGTGCTAGGATTTCAGGTGCACGCCACCACACCCAGTCTCAGTCACTATTGCAGGGCCCTACCCCCTTCCGGGGGGGGGGCAGCGTAGCAGGTCTGGGGATTGAACCCCTGGGCCCTGCGCCTTCTTGCAGGTGCTTTAATCTGCTATACTATTTGGATGACCCTTCTTTTGAATTTCTTACAGCTTTTTTTTTCTTTAAACCAATCTTCCACATTTATATCTGGTAATCTGAAGAACTAATTTGAAGACAACATCATGCAATACAGCAAACATTTTTAATTACTATTACTTTGCTTAGTGAAATTTTGCACTGTTTCTAATACTTTTTTTTCTATCACTATTTTGGATTCTTTATTTATTTATTTTTTTTACAGATATAGGTTTATTTCTGAGTGGTAAGTTTTGATCTTTGTTTTTTAGTGTTTGTTGGTTACATAAGGGTGTTTCTAAAAAAGAAGCAATATTTTTATGATTTGTGTTTGTATGCATAGACCATACCTGGATAAAAATATTTTAGAAAGTAATATGAAGACAAATGCAAATTCCTCCTCCCATTCTGTTCCATGTCCTTCACTAGACTAATCATTTATCCATACCTGGGGAGAACTCTTCCTGCTAGGCTGGAGTTTTTAACCAGTTCACGGTTTCCAAACTATTCTTTCCTCTGTTCTCTGGCTATTGTTTTATTTATTTATTTATTTATTTATTTATTTATTTATTTATATTTTTTAGGGCAGGGTCTACAGGGTGTTCAGGGTCTCCCTTCTAGATTAGACTCATAGTAACCTGTCTTTTTACAGTCTCTCAAGAGCTGGGATTACAGGTGCACACCACCATACCCAGTCTCAATTGCCCAGTGGGCAGGGGCAGGGGTGGAGGGCTGGCGCGCAGGCCCAGCAATTGAACTCCACCCCTGCCCTCACCCCTGAACCTGCTTGCAGGCACTTTAATCCATTGAGGTATTTGGCGGGCCCTTCTGGCTATTGTTTAGTAGGAGAAATTGGCCTTTGCACATCCACATGCTCAGGAAGAATGAAGGACCATTTCCTAAGTGGCAAATGGCAGGGACACTTTCCTCACGTGGCAAAAACCCAACCTCATATCTTGGTGAACAGGAGTTCACCTGGGCTTCATTTAGGGCAGCATTTTTAGCACGGGATCTCACAATCAGGGCCTTGTGCATGCCAGGCAAAGGCTGAAAGGCTGTGTCACTGGGCTACACCTACAGCCCAAGGAAGTTACTTAAAAAAAAAACAACAAAAAAACCAACTACTATATCATTATAATTCTGGAAAACAATTGTCAGGTGAATACAATCTCAAGAGTAGAAGCCTTATCTATTCTCCCTCCCTGTCAGTTCAGTCCCAATTTCACACTGAAAGTCCTGTGTCCTGGTCCTCTACCCCAGTCCTGGGGAAGTTGGGTTGGTTGCTCACCCTAGTCCTGCTCTTGCTGGACATGGTAAGCATGGCTGTAGCCCAGGCTTAGCTCTTTCCTGTTTGACTTTTGAGATTTGGGCACACAACTATGAATAGAAATCAATGGAAACAGTGGATGAAAGTGGCTTGTGACAGAGAAAGGACCACTTTAGGGACACTGTCCAAGTGACACCATGTTTTTCTGCACTGGTATACTATGTTCATGGATAGTACCTCTTCGGTGTGAAATTACCATGGAACCAGCAAATATAGCTAAGATTAATTGAGCTCCTTTTTTGAGGCTGGTGCTATTCTAACTTTTTTTGCATGTAAATCTTAATATTTACAACAATCCAATTGAAGTATTGCCATTTTTGGACATTACAGATGAGGGAGCTGAGGCATAGACAGTTGAAGTAGCCAAGGTCACAGAGTTTGTAGAATCTCTGGAGCTCCTGGCTTGGGTGTCACATGATTGGATTGGATTCCCAGCTATGTATTTATTGCCTGTATTACCTGGGGCTATCACTTTTTTATACTAAGGCTGATCGGTCTATGGATGAACCATGTCCCTACTGCAACTATACTTATATGATTTAAATAAGCTAATGTATGCAAAAATGCGTGACTTGGTTGGGGAGCTTGCTCAGCAGTCTAAGTGCTTGCCTGGCAAGCTCAAGGACCTGGGTTTAATCCCTGGCACTGCATACTGTGCCTGTCCCAGAACATTAGGTGCACCATGCCACCCCAGAACCAAATGTGGTGGTACACTCCTGTAATCCCAGCAATGGGGAGACTGAGATAGGAGGATTGCTATGAGTCTGAACTGTGAAATGAGGCCCTAAATCTGAAAAATAAAAAACAAATATATTTTTTGGTGGAACCGGGGATTGAACTCAGGCCCTTGCATGTTCCAGGCAAACACTTATTCTATTGAGCCATCTCCCTGGCCTCATAAAAAAATTTTTTAAAAAAGTGCTTGATTTGTAGTAGTTGCTCAGTAAATATTACTTTCTTTTCTTGTCTTATTTCCGCTTGTTTTGGTGAGGCTTACCACCATCACATGGTGGCATGGTAGGACGTTTAAAATCACACAGAATCACTATTCAGTCACTTTCTAATTGCATGCTTCAGGGAAGATAAATAATCCCTGAGAGTGTTGGCTTCCTTACCTGTGAAATGGGAATGAACAGTTGTTTTTAAAAAATAGATAATAATGAAGGCAGGCAGAGCAGAGCGGGGGCTCTTGCTTTCCTTGGTTACCCTGTTCAGCCCATCTCTCTGTTCTGCTGTTGAAGCAATATCCTGGGCTCTGAGACCCAGGTTGGAAGTGTCCTCTGGCCTGTGTCTCTGCTTTTTAGCCTCTGGTTTATCACAGAATAAATGGAATATATGGGGCTTCCATTTAATGAAGCCATATATTAAATAATCATGTGGTACGATCTATGAAGAAACACTTACAGGAGTTTGAACAAAAATTAAGAAACACTACAGATTAGGAAGAGAGGAAGTATAATGAGTCTGCCATAATTTACATCTTGCAGATTAACCTGGGGGATTATCTCCTGGATTAACTTTCTGATATAAGTAGGAGAAGAATGTACTAACCTGTTAGCTCCACCAGCCATTTGTCTCTATCTCCTAAGCTTTGTTTCTTAGAAAATCATGCAAATTGACTGCAAAAATTTAAACATAAACCTCCAAGTATGTAGTTTAAAATCATCCCTATCACTCAGCCCTGGAGCGTAACGCTGTTGTGTGGGGTCCTAATGGTGCCTGAATTTTCTCACTTTCAATCGGATCACCAAAATGTGCAAGACATTAAGCATGACAAAGATGAAAAGGACAGTTTGTACCTTTGAATAGCTAGAGCTCAACTGAAAGACAGCACGGAAATTCTTCAGTTGAGCATTTTGGTGATAAGCCCTGGCTCCATCTCCAAGTCTTCCAGAGAGCTCCTTATTAGACACAAAGAATTCAAGGTGGTTTTCAACTTCACTTAAACTTTGATCACAACAAATTGGCCAGGTGCCAGGGAGATGGCTCAGTGGAATAAGTGCTTCACTGGCAAGTGCAAGGACCTGAGTTCAATCCCCGGTTCCACCAAATAAAAAAAAAAAAAAAAAAAAAAAAAAAAACCAAAAATATAATAGCAATTTCTGTCATAATATTAAGCTGAGCTGTAAATGGCTATGGTCAACAATTTCTTTCAATGACTCACTGTTGTTGTTGAATGCTGGACTGTGTTGGATTGTGGTGTCGAGTTCGGGCACCTAAGTTAGTTGAAAGTCAATGGAGTGCCCACCTTTGACAGGTGTGGACAAAGGAAGGGGTGTAGAAAGAAAGAATCATGATGTGTGTGTATAGACAGTGCAGTTGGGATAGATAACGCTGTGCTTCTACATGGTTCTGTGAGAGGCAGGATCTGCACTGATGGTGGTTGGACAGGATATTGTGTCGGCTTCTAGTACTACGGTCATCCACTAGGAAAATAATTATTGAATTTTTGATGTAATTTGGGTGTAAAGAGTGAGATAAGTAGGCAGCTACACTCTTGGTTCACTGATAAGAGATATCTGCTAAAATAATATCTGTAAATATAATATCATGTATGCACCTTGTACAATACCAAAACATTGTGAAAGCAGTTTGCAATGTATTAATTTGTCAAATCTGTATTGTTAAGGTGTCTTGAAACTGTCTGATTGACATTTGTAGTTCAATAAAAAAAAAAAAAAAAAAAAAAAAAAAAAAAAAAAAAAAAAAAAAAAAAAAAAAAAAAAAAAAAAAAAAAAAAGAAAAGAAAAAGAAATTGGCCAGGTATAAACTATCTGGCCAAAAGAACCAATGGGAAGGAAAAAAAGAGCGATTTTGGGCTAAAATAGCATACAGGAGCGACTTGCAGGCATCTATCTCTGCCAGCAACAAGACGGGGACTTAATGTTTGAATCTGAGTTTCCAAAAGACTTGAGTAAAAAGAAAAAGCAGCCAAGCTTTGTTTGGGTATTGTTCTCCAGATGAAACTGAATCTGCTGCAAGAAGCCACTTCTTCTGTGGAGACTGGAAGATGGATTCCTCTGCATGGAGAGTGGTGCGTGGGCATTCACCCAGGCAGTATTACTTCAGCGACAGCTGGAGAGACGCTGCAGTGTGGCTGTCGGCCACCGTGTCCCTTGGTGTAGATCTAGGGCAAAAGCCCATTTGAACAAAACCAGAAGAAAACAAATACTTATGTTCTTCAAATAATTCTCTATAAATATTATTTCTTTTTTTTATGGTATTGGGGCTCAAACTCAGGGATGCTCTGCCACTGAACTTTATTTCCAAATCTTTTAATTTTTATTTTGAGACGATCTTGCTAAAAACTGAGACTGGCCTGAAACTTTCAATCTTCCTGCCTCAGCTTCTTTAGTGGTGGGAATTATAGGAGTGCACCACTGCACGAAGGGAAACAGTATTTCCCAATAATATTTTAAACTTTGGTCTATTATAGTCAAGATTCTCAAATTGCATTTATTGAAGATCTTTTACAGCCCTCATAGATAACAATGAAAACATTCTACTCCCTTTATTTTCTCCCTTGCCATTTGGCTGTGGAAAAAACAAAAATCATTAGTCTTGGAGAATTTTCCACACTGAGGATTTGGTCAGTTGTATGCTAGAGATTTCACTGAGTTTTGAATAATAATAACTTTATTTTCATTGCAAGAAATTTTACTTATTTCCATTTTAATCTTTTTTTTATGTATTTGGAACAGGGTCTGGAGGGTCTATAGGGTCTTACTATGTAGATTGGACTCATAGTGATTCTCCTACTTTCAGCCTTCCAAGTGCTGGGATTACAGGTGTGCGCCACGACGCCCAGTCTCGGTCACCATCTCAGCACGCCCCAGGGGCGGGGCAAGCATGACATGCCAAGGATTGAACTCCAGCCGCTGTGTTCTACCTAAGCAGGCGATTTGCTCCTCTGAGTTGTCTGGCTGGCACTCCATTTTAATCTTATCTGACATTTTTTCCCCCAACTCAGATGGTGTCTTCTTATGCATAGCTTTGATTTCTTCTTTATTTTGTTTAAAACATACTCACTCAGCATCTGATGATGCCATTATCTGAAATCCTCATGGGTCTGGTTCTATCACTTGTTATTTCTCTTCTTTCTTCTTTCTTTCTTTTTTAGTACAGGGTATTTAGTACAGGGTCTCACTATGTAAATCTGGACTCCAGAGATTACAGGCACATACCACCACACCCAGTCTCAATCGCAGTCTCAGCATGCCCTAGGGACGGGCCCGGCATGGCATGCAGGGATTGAACCTTGGCCTCTGTGCTCTGCCTAAGCAAGTGCTTTAGTCTGCTGAGCTATCTGGCTGGCCCCATCTGTTGTTTCTGATAGCCCTCATTCATAGATGCTTATCTCCTGGTAGATTTTGGTTGTTTTGTCTGTGATTTCTGTGGGTTCTTATTTGCTGGAATTATATTTGAGAGGCTTTTGCAAACCTGCAGGTGTCAGATAGTTCTCTGGGTCAATTCCTAATTGTCTTTGGCCATAATTGGGGGGGGGTATAGGGGCTTGGGTCCACTGTAAGTGACATTCTCTGGAAAGTTTTGAGAGCCATGAGGCTAGCATCATTTCTAGCCATAGCAGCCTAGGTGTGGCCTGTTCATTCCCTCTGTTTCTTCCTTTTATCCTTCTTCCAGAGGCAGGGGTTCCTCTGTGCCTGTCATTGCTGGGCAGGCTCCTTGCCAGTTTCCTATTTTCCTGAAAGAATAGCTGCTTGTGAGTCCTGGCCATGGGCAGGTGGGTCTCCACTTGTGTCCTGTCCTTAGTGGCTACAGTGCACTCTTTCTTCTCTGGCTGTGGCCTCAGCCTTTCTGTGGCCAGCCCACTTATTTCATTAACTGCTTAATATGCCCATGTACATATACAATTTTTATACATTATGATCATGCAGCCTAGTATATTACTCTCCATGACTACTATTTGTTATCTATATAAAATAATTTTATAGAAACTATAATATTACTTATGTATTTTAAACCATTTTTGGCAGCAGGAGGATTTGGGGATCTCTACTCTGTCATTTTGCAAAGAGTAGATGCCCTCCATTAACTGGGTCTTCCTTGTCAAATCCAGATGCAGCAAACCTCCGTCAGGCCCGAGCCCAGCGGATCTTGTAGGCCAGCCTGTGCCCCTGTATTTGGGGTCCTTTGCATTCCTCTGCGTGGATGCAGGGTCAGTGCTGTGCTTCCCTGTTTTCCTGGCTGGAACTTATTGCTCACTCTTACCCGGATATCCTCTCACTCCTACCGGGCTCTCCCTCCAAAGGGACAGCTCTGCCGCGAAGACGCAGAGCTTCAGTTGCTTCCCCGCCTCCCCCAGGTTGGTCGCTGCAATCTCTCCGATGGGTCAGACACTGAGGCTCCTTGGGTCTGTAGGTTCCTGGAGCTGACCCTTCTGGGGTCTCTAGTTAGCATATTTGGGGAGCCCCAGGGTCTTCTCCAGGGTCAGTTTCCACTATTGGGTTCATCTCCTCACCACCTCCAGGGCCTACTGCACACCCTGGCCATCAAATGCTCACAGCATTTTGGGCTCCACTCAGCCTCCTTCATTAGCCCTGGGTTGCCAAGGTAACAGTATGCCTGATAACCAAACACTGAGCAGCAAAAGAGGCGAATTTTTTTTTTTTGTGTGTGTGTGTAAAAGGAAAGGTATTATCCAACCAGAGAAATCATCTTCCTTAAATTCTTCTTCCTTTTTTAAAAGTGTATTTAATTCAGACTCTACAGGGTCTCACTACACAGATCGGACTCGTAGTGACCCTCCTGTTTTCAGCCTCCCTCCTTCCTCCTCCCCCCCTTGCCTCTCCCCCTGACCCTCCCCCTCTCCTCCTCTTTCTTCATTTGAAGTTTTTTTCTTTGTTTGTTTGTTTTGGGCCAGGAATCGAACTCAGGACCTTGTGCTTGCCAGGCATGTGATTATGCCACTGAACTATCTCTCTGGCTCTCCTCAGCTTCTTGAGGGCTCGGCTCACCCTCACTCACCCCTGGGTTTCTAACACTAACAGTGCCTGCTGGCCTTTGTGCTCCCTAAGCTTCTCTTCCAAATGCAGCAATGATCTTCTCTTTGTTACCAACAATGTGTGATTTGAAAGCTATTTTCAAAATCCGAAAGAGCCTCACACTTCTAGGTTGTGCAGATGGATAATAATGTCTGTCCTCCAAGGCTCTTTGAGGATTAAATTAGAAAACCTTGATTCAGTGGCTCACAGGAAGCACGACCGTGTCAGCTCCCATTCCCTTCTTTTCTTCTTCTTTTTTTGTGGAACCAGGGATTGAACTCAGGCCCTTGAGCTTGCCAGGGAAGCGCCTATTCCATTGAGCTGTCTCCCCAGCCCCTCCCTTATTTTTAATTAAAATATATATATTTTTTTTCAGTTCAGGTTTTATTTGCCTTATGGGACACAGTCTGTAGGACACATAATGATCACATTCATCATGGGGAACTTGTTCATGCATAGACCACATACATGGCAGACTTTTGAGGACACAATGTTAAAATGTTAAAGTTCTTACTGTTATTTATTTATTTATTTTTCATTCATGTATTAGGTACAGGGCCTCGTTACGCAGCTTAGACTCATGGTGATCCCCCTGTTTTCAGCATCCCCAGCACTGGGATTACAGGCATGCTCCATCATGCCTGGACTCTGTCACCTGCTCAGTGCGCTCTGTGGGTGGGGCATGTGGGCCTGGGGATCAAACCCTGGTCCCTGGGCTTGCCAAAGCAGGTGCTTAGTTGGCTGAGCTGTCTCACCAACCCTCTTACTGTTATTAATGTTCGCAACAGTACTAACCACAATAATAATAGCTGACCATGTGCCAGATACTCTTCTAAGAGCTCAAATGTCATGAACTATACTGAATCATCAGAACGATCTTGTGCAGGAGATGGTGTTTCCTTCTTATGGTGAAGAAGCGAAGGCACGGAGAGGTGATTTAGCTTTCTCATTAGTGGTAGGACTTAGACTTGAGCTCTAATTTTAGTGTGTGATGCTTAAGTGAATTCCCATGGAAACAATCTGAGGTTTTATCTTTCTTTCAAAGAGGAGGAAATTGAAGCTCAGAGAGAGTAGTAGTGAAATAGAGACCCAACAGCTCTAAGTGGTGGTGTCTGGGTTTTGTGGAACTCTCAGGGGTACAGAGCTTTAACTTTTGGATGTAGCCTGTGGCTGAGATCTTGCCTATTTTAAAATGGATTGTTAAAACGTTAGTTAGTCTTTAAAGACACATATGATCAAAACTATAAAATACTGTGAAGGTAATTGAAGAAGATGCAAATAAATGGAAAGGTATCCTGGGGTCATGGATTGGAATAAATAAAATTGTTAAAATGTTCATGTTAATTCAGTGGCTCACGACCGTGTTAGTTCCCATTCCCTTACTTTCTATTAAGATATCTTTTTTATCCTGCTGAAAACAGGAAGATCACCATGAGTGTAAGGAAATCTACACATTTAATATAATCTCTATTAAATTTCAGTGAGTTTTTTTCAGTAATAGAAAAAAGCAATCATAAAACTTGTATAGAACCACAAAAGACCTCAAGTACTTAAAGCATATTTGAGTAACAAAACAAAACAAAGGCTGATGAGATGGCTCAGTGGACTAAGCACTAAGCACCGGCTTTGGCAGGCACAGGGCCCAGGGTTCATCTCCTGTACCACGTGCTGGCTGACCCTGCCCCCTGGTGTGTTGAGCTGGCCACCGAGTCTGGGCATGGTGGCACAGGCCTGTAATCCAAGCGCTGGGGAGGCTGAAAACAGGAGGATCACTGTGAGTGATACCCTGTATCAAATACACAAAACAGAACAAAACCAGATGTATCATACAATTAGACCTCAAAGTACAACATAGATCTATAAAAATGTAAAGAGCATGTTAAATTAAAACAGACAAATAGACCAATAGAACAGAACAGGGGGCCCAGAAATACATTTATATAATTATAGTTAAGCATATTTGGTAAAGATACCAAAAATGTACAGTGGAGAAGAGGCAGACTCTTCAATAAACATTGCTGAGACAACTGGATATCTATATGCAGAAGAGTGAAATTATAAGCATGGTTCATACCACATATAAAAATAAACTCAAAGTGGATTAAAGACCCAAACATGAGACCTGAGACTATAAAATTGCTAAGGATAGAAAGGAAAACTTCCTGATGATGCTCTGGATAATGTTTTGGATATGGCTTCTAAAGTACAGGCAAAAAGTCATGTAAAATTAGGCTGATATGATTGAATGAAACTGAAAAGCCTCCTCCCAGCAAATAATTGCCAGAATAAAGAGACACCTGGCCCATGAAAAGGGAGAAAATATCTACAAGCTATGCATCTGATATAATTGTCTATATCTCAGATAGTGCTATAGCAAGAATACAAATAATCTAAGTGTAATGGGTGGAATAGACACTTCTTCAAAAAGAATTATAAATGTACTGCAGGTCTATTAAAGACTGCCCAACATTGCCAAAGGTAGTTCACGCTGAACTACTCTATGAAAATGGTTCATTTAAGAAAGATGATAGATAACAAGTATTGATGAGGCTGTGGAGAGAAGGGAGAACATGCTAATGGGAACATAAATTAGTAGAGCCATTATGGGGAGCAGTACAGGGGTTCCTCAAAAAATTAAAAATAGACTTACCACGTGATCTAGCCAGTAGTCCCACTCCTGGAGATACACCCAAAACAAATGAAGCCAGGGTGTTGAAGAGCTACCTGCGGTCTTAAGTTGACTATAGCATTATTCACAACTGACAAGATAGACAATTAGCCTGAACATCCACCAGCTGAGTAGCTGAATAAAGAACATGTGACATACAGTCATGATGGAGTATATTTAGCCTCAAAAATATATGAAAATCCTGAATGACATGAATAAGCCTGGAATATATATTTTATTAAGTAAGATAAGACACACACACACACACACACATACACACACACAAACACACATCATGGACAGTATGATCTTTTGAATAGGTGGGCTCTGAACATGTTAAACTCTTAGAAGCAAAGGGTAGAATGGAGGCTATTGGGGCACTGGAGGAAAGGGGGAAATTGGCCAAAGAACCCCAAATTTTAGTTACATGAGTGGCAAAAAGTTCAAGAGATTTGCTGTATATCATGGTGACTGTTTTTAATGATAAAATATACATGTATATATTAGAATATATTTTACTGTTCCCACATGCATTTTGTCAGTTAAAAATAAATTAACAAAATAGTTTCAAGACAAAGAAAAGCAATGAGATATTGCTTTTTTAAAAGAAATATGCAGACAATATATTTAGAGATAGTATATCATAATTAACCACAGAAAGATTTTTGGGGAGTGCAAATTTAAGATATAGAGATCTATCTTTCTGGCTGAAAAAATGTCTGTAGTAGGAAAAAATGGAAGTGGAGGGGCTCACATTGTTATTTGGGATTTAAATAACATTTTTAATCATCAGGTAGCTTCAATCCTTGAAGTCTTTGCCCTCCTTCCAGGGAGTGACCTCGGACAGTCCCACTTCTGGGAGGAGACAGAGGACCAGGCAGGGAGCCACGGATGGGTTTTCCAGCCCTCGGGATGAGTTCCTGGTATTTATGGGAAAAGCGGTGAGGCTGGGCTGTTCCTTCTCACTGAGTTTTGCCAGAGGTCGCCTTCACAAAAGTTGGAAGAGATGGGCTGCGCAGGAGCTTGGCTCTGGTAAGTTATTTCTTGATGTGACCGTATTTTTCAAGATTGAGAAGCCATCTATGAAGTCTGTGGAACTCGTTGTTGTGGGAGGCCATTGAGCCAGATTCTGTGGCTGGCTCTGCAATGAGTTTTGTGACCAAGGATGGGATCTGTAGTTAGGACTGAACCTCGTGCTTGGGTACTGCTTGAGTTTGGGGAGAAGGGACAGGAAGGAAGCAGTTACTTCCTTCTCCCCTGACCTGAATCTCTGCATCTCATACCCCATGCTGGTACACATTTTAGAAGAAAGACTGTGGGGCAGGTAACCATTACAGAAGAGTGACAGCACAGGATGATTCAGGATGACTCTTCCCTTCTCCACAGTAGAATCCAGTGTTGTCCTTCTTGGGTTCTATACTCCTGGAGCCATGCTGACAGGCAGGAGAGGAAGCAGACTCCTGGGGCACTTGAAAGCGTAGCTGGCATATTCTCTTTATGTTGTGTGTCCGCTCTGGATGATGGTCTGTTTGACCCTGGGATCCAGGCAGTGAGGAACAGCCCCATGGCAGCCATGTCTTAGAGTAAGAGAACCAATGGTTATGGAGTTGAAGTAAGTTGCTTAAGATGGATAGCTGGATGGCCTCTCCGACTTCATGCTCCTAATTCAGTTGTCTCCTCACTGAAAAAGAAAACATATGAAGAGACAGGAATGAAAGGAAACACCATATTATCTGAGTATCTAGGAGCCAACCCTGTCGGTCTGCATTTTACAAATTCACCATTTGAGACCCAGTCTGTTTACGTGATGTAGCGTGCTGGTTTTGTTGTTGCCCTGATTCTAATGGTTAAGTGAGTAATGCTTTGAGTAATGCTGACCTCCCCAGTGGATGATAAACTGTAGAGAAGAAGGAGAGTTTCTATTTATTTTCCTCTTCACTCCTAGACCCTGGCCCCTAGTGGACTTCTTGCATTTAACAATGATGAATGAATAAACAAATGAACAGCTATTTGTGCCAAATCCAGAATTAGCTCTTCCCTTTTCTGTTTTGTGACAGGAACTGGTTTCTCTTTGATCACTGGGAATAGAGACGTGTAATAATCTTGTCCCTATAGGGAGCTTGACCTCTGAGGACATTTTCAAGGCTGCAGGGAAAGGCTGTTGGACACCAGGTAGCATACTCTCTTCCCATACCCCCACACCACCTCCTCTCCTCATCAAGGGACCAAAAATCTCTCCTAGCACGTGTCCCTCACCCTGGCAGGCAGGGCCCCCTGATTAACTAGAGATCTGCAGGAGTCCTGGGCAGTGTTAGCGGGGCCCTCTGGCTGCTGAGAGTGGGAGTGGACGTGAACTCCCCGTGTGCCGGGGCGTGGAAGTGGTCAGGGATGGAGGCTCTCGGGTGGGAAGCCTCCCCTGCTGTGATCTTCCTTATTGCAAAAGCATTGGGTCTGGGCCCTATGCATTGGAATATTCAAGGAAATCCAAGCAAAACAGAAACAGAAAATAAAGTTTCCTGGTGAGACTATTCTCTAGGAGAGAAAAGTAGATGCCATTCTCTGGTTTCTAGATAAAATAGTTCAGTAAGCCTCTTTTATGGAAGAGGCTCTATCTCCTTGTGCAAAAAGAATGGGTGCGCATCTGCTAACAAGCCCATTAGGCCCTAGTTACAGTGCAGCCTGGCTTCAAGGGAAGCTTGCAATGAGCATTTCTGTGCAACTAATTACATAAATACCAAGACACGTTGTCTCCCCCTAGACTAAAAGGTCTCTGGGACAATGAGGAGACCAGGGCCCCCCTGCCCCCATGTCATGCACATTAATGTCACAGCCCTCAGCAGAGAACTTGGGATGCTTTGATGGCCGTGGGTTCAATTGGGTTTCAGGGATTTCCAACTCCTTGCACCTAAGCACCTCTCCCCAACAAACAAATAGCACTGGGACACAATTCTAGGGGGCTGTGGATACTTAATTACCTCAACTCAGTGGTCTTCCCACCACCTTCAGGAGCCGCAGATACTTGGAAGCATTAACATTCCTGGAATGGTATTAGGCTGGCCTTTGTAAAGGAGTTGAATGCTGCTTCATTAGCTCGGGCTCCTGGGGCATTTGTGTCTCTGACAACAGTTTAATTATGGACATTGTTTACAAATCAGTATTACAAGGACAGACTAGAGGGCTAATCTGAAGATTAACACAATAGCTTGTTTTGGGTTTATTCATTCAGCTAGTGAATCTAAGCTTTAAACAAACCTGTTTGTGTAGCCCTTGTTCTCTGTAATAAGATTGGAGGGACACATTCTGAGGCAAGGATACATTTAAAAGTCTCTGCATCTTTTCTGCAGTTGCATTTTGAGTTAGTCCGGTATGACCCACAGGGAGAAATAACAGCTTTTGGAATTATTGAGGTCGGACAACCAGAAGATCTGGGAGACTGATTGTTCAAGGCAATGGAATTCCAGAAAGAAACTTTGTCTAACTTTTGTTAGCTCTGCTAATGACCTTACAGAAAGCAGTAGTCACTTGGGATCCTTGGGAATGACTTTATAGAAATTTGTACAAGTTAATAAAAACATTTTCTTTCTGCACATTGCTTTGCTTCATCTGTATTGAACATTCAGTTTTCTTTAGTTTAGTGCCTTCAAACCTGTGAGGAGGCTTTATGAAGACATCCTATGCTGGGCAGGAAAATGGATCCTTCTAGACAGGCTCAGGAATTTTAGGATTAACTGTGAGATGTTTGCATGAGAATTTCCCATGATTAGAAATTTAGATCATTCAAGGGAAAAGCTATAAATATTTAGAGACGTAATCCCTGCAATTTCTCAAATATTGGAACATGGTGGCAGCTGAGGAATTTGACTTTCCAAAGCCAACTTCGTGCCGAGGTGGAATGCGAGACATGGCGGTGGGGTCAGGCAGAACCCTGGAGGCAGATCTGGGGCTGTGTTAAGTGTCACAGTGCTGGGTGGCACCCTCTGGAGTGGGCACGTGAGTCATGAAGAGGTAATGGCTCCATTTCATAGCTGTAGGTGGATTCTCACTAGGAGCAGGCGTGTATGAGAAGGGCTTATTTGTCTGATTGTCCTTTTTTGGGTCAGTGTCCCCAACTCCACAGACTGCCATAGGAAGTGGCAGGTGTGGTGTTAGTAATATAGTGGAAATGCTAGATGTGAAATATGCTGAGTTCAAATATGCCCCAATGTTGAAGAATGAAGTCTAATAAGCAAGAGAGGTTGAATAGGAAAACTTATTGGAGAAAAGGAATGGGGAATAGGAATGGAGAATGGGAAGCAGCAATAGCTCCTGCGAGACAGGAGAGGTCCCAATAGTTGCCAGCAAGCCCACCTCTCAATGGAAGTTTTACAGAGCAAAATCATGAGGTAGGTACAATGTGGGTCACAGTTATGATCAACTAATAGGATTGCAAGTATAGTTGCTTAGGTAATATGGATCCAGTGGCAGCAAAGACACATGAGTGACATCATTAACCTTGGTAGCTAATTTATAGTGTTGGCCCTGTGTTTAAATTTAGCAGTCTTATCATCTTAGTCTTAGGAGATGGGAGAGGACGGCCCACCCGGAGATTTCAGAAGGGTGATACCAGGAATCCCAAGCCTAGTTCATCCCTTAGGGAAGTATGTCAGACCAGCCATTGTGACTTCAATCCCCTGCTGTGCCTCCTGCCACAGTTCTGGTGGACTCTCATCTCCCCACCGAATCTCTTGAGGATCCAGCCCTCTCTGGCTGACTACTCGGTTTTTTTCTAATTTAGTTGTCCATACTATTATTATTATTATTATTTATGGATTTGATACAGGGTCTCACTAAGCAGCTTGGACTCATAGTGATCCTCCTGTTTTCAGCCTCTCTAGGGCTAGGATTATAGGCATGTACCACTACACCCAGACTTGGTGGCCAGCTCCCTGTGCCTGGGGGCAGGGCTGGCACAGCATGTGGTACTGGGGATTGTCTATACATTATATTAGATATTAAGACTCTGACTTCTTGCTTTGCAAGGTTGAGCAGGACCCTGGCAATCTGCGATCCATCCCAGCTTGTAGCAAGGGCTATTGACAGTGTTATGCTTAAGTTTTTCTAGTGAATGAATAGTCAACGCACTGTTGTTAACACTTCTCCTGAATCCAGAGTAAGATGCCTGATTTCCTGGAATCACTGGAGGTTGTGAGAGTAGGGGTAAGTATTTTCACAAAGAGGTAAATTGAGGTCATAGCTATTCCCAGAAACTGGCCCTGTCCTCCCATTCTGTGTCCTCCTCCCATCTCCACTCTCCCTGCTAGGCTTCAGGCACATCCGCACTCCTAATGGGTCCCAAGGCAAAGTTTCTTCCCACTTTCACCATACGATATTATGGTATAGATACCCTTGAAATCATATGTACGCCAGAGACTCATGGGACTTCATTTGTCAGGTGGCACTCAAAAGTGAAAGTGGATATAAAGGGGAGAAGGGGTAGAAGAAAGGAGCAGTGAAAGGTACTGTGGAGCAGAGGACCAGGATGGTGCTGAGAGAGCAACAGAGCTCCCAACACCTCTAGAATCAAAGCCTGGACCCAGGCGATCCAGTAAGAATAAAGGTGTCTTGAGCCCCAAAGAGGCCTTCAGGCCACCTGCTAGTAGCAAAGCTGGACCTTTTCTAGACTGTAGATCTCTGGGGCTATTTTGAGGGGAGGAAAAGAATTAAAGCATGACTATACAGTAGATAGTTCTGCAGAAAGTATTGAGCAGTCTCAGTGTAGACGTCGTCTCTAGCTGGCCACCTAAAAGAATAGAGATGACCATTCCAACTTCGTTGCCTGGGTGGCCAAAAGGCAGGTGCTAGAGGAAGGAGTCAAAGAGAAAAGAGCTTGGGTACCCATCCTTGTGTCCCAGTTCCCAGCCCTGTAGACAGCCACGTAGGCCTTTCCCAGTGACTCCCATTGTCCACATTCCTTGTGGTTTGTCCCACCTACAATACAGACCCTCAGAAACCCCTGTTGGATTCAGCTGGTCCTCACCCTATGGTTCAGCTTTAGAGAAGAATGAGTTAACATTTTAAGGCCTGGATTTACTGCACACAGCCACTCTCGACTAGAAGCAGCCCACGGGTGATCTGGCCCACCTGCTGCCTTGTTGGTGGCTCCGTGTTGAAGAAACATTTGCCTTTAAAATGACACCTGTGTGCGTGTTTGCTTAGGAGCTTAAAGGGCCTCTCTGTGAGTCACCTTGGCTGCTCCTCTGAGTCATTTCTGGGGGTGTGAAGGACAGAGAGGGGAGACACAGAAAGGCCTGGGGGAACTGCAGCCTCATGTCCTTCTGGCCGGCTGTGACCCTGTGACAGGAGCTCAGACCTCCCTGCTCTCAAGGAATCCCCTAGACATCAGCCTTCGTGTGTGCCAGGAGTGGGCAGGTTTGGAGCTAGTGCAGAGGAGTGTTCAGTGGGTGTCGTTTTCAACAGTGAGAGCCCAAGACCCCCGGGCCAGATCCTCTGCACAGCGGGTCCTGCTGGCTGTTCATGAGACCCACAGAGCAGGGGCTTCTTAGGTCCTTGTAGAACTTGTGCCCTATCTTTCTTCCATATCTCTTAATGCAATAAGAAGCCCTTCCAATCCCTGATAACCTTTGCCTGTCTATTTGCTGCTCTGAAATATTTCTCTTGATTTTTAAAGTTTTTGATTGGTATCATATTTGAAGTCCATAGTAATTACACTCATCATGGGGCCTTGGCATGTGTACATAAAGTGTCTTAATTCTTTTTTGTCCCCTCCCTGCTTCTTCTGACTCTTAGTCCTCTTTTCATTCACAGAAGCTCTATTTCCATTTATTTACTTATTTATTTATTACTTTCAATTCTTTCTTTCTTTTTTTTTTAATCTTTCCTTGCCCAGGAATATTTCAAAGGCATCACCTGCCTTGTGAGATTTCCTCTGGAGATATGTTACCAGTTTTGCATTTTCTGGGAATCAGAGCATGTCTTTTAACATAACCTTTTCAGTTTTGCTTCCCCATTTGTTATTTTGATGAACCAGGGCTCACTTTCCTCTCAGGTTGTAACCATGAGTTGCTATGAGAATTAGATGACACAGTATCCATAAAGTGCTTTGGTGGCTTGTGTCTACATGTCCCTCCAAACCTCATGTATGCATAGGTGTGTGTAGGGCATGTGAGGTTGGTGCCATGCTCGGATCAAGGATGCTAAGATGAAGTGTGCGAGTGCCACCCACTCTAAGTAGCCTGGATAAGATCTGGGGACTGGTTGTCCCTTGTCGCTTTGCTGCCTTCTTCCCACCTTGACCTGGTTCTCCTCTGAGATGCCTGTCCGAGGTGCCTCCCCACCTTGGAGCCAGCCAATGCTGGACTGAAACCAATACGAACTGTGAACTATATAAATCTTCCCTCCTTTAACTTTGGGTATTGGGGATTTATGTCCCAGGAAGAAAAGTAGCTAAGGCTAATGCTTATCAGGGCACCCAGCATTCTGTGTTAGTAAGTGCCGCTATTATGCTATCTTCATGCACTCTGGGGAACCACAGGGCATGATTCATTGCAGAGCTTCGTGGCTGCCATTGGGGTCTGAGCCTTCAGCCCTGGCCCTGGCCTCCAGTCCTCCTGGCAGGTGCATCCTGCGGAGCTCACACTGGTCTACGCAGGAAGTCTATTGCTGGCTGTGGGAAGAACACACCTCCCCAGGCACCAGGCATCCCTGGAGGAAGCATTTCAAGTTCACCAGCCAGCCAGCTCTTTGGACTCAGAATCTGAAGCTGCAGTAGTGCTCTGGATTCTTAAACTACTGGAATAGCAGCTTCCTGGTGCATTTTTGGACAAATTAAAAGCAGCGTACACATAGAACTCTTTGGCCTGTGTTCACAAGCCAACCCAAGCTCAAGGTTAAAGGTTAGACATGAAATAGCAAACAGAAGCAAAGCAGACAGGGACTCACATCTGGCTGCTGGGAATGAGCAAAACAGATGCCCGGAAAGTCGAGAAGAATTCGTATGTGAGCACAGGCTTATGGATTTACCATTCTGTTTCCAGGAGACATTCAAAGTGAGGGAGTGTCCTCTTAGGATTGCCGAAGCGCTGGGCACCTGCGTGGGGAGCCACACCCCACCACTCCCGAGAGGACTGTAATTCACGGAGCGAAGGAGTCCGGGTTCAGCTGCATTCTTGTGGCTGGGATCAGAAGGGCTTTCTCACTAACCACATTTCATATCCCAGCAGCCTTCCCCAGACTGAACATTCCTGGGAATGACTGTGGCCTGGCCACTGCCCAGGTGGTGGAGTGCGAGTAGGAGGGCACACACCCGGTACAGTGGCGGGTTTCCCATTCTAAGGCGAAGGTTTAGAAACTTCCAAAAGTGAGGACTGTTTGCTTGGGACAAGTTGGAATCCTCCCTACTTGCGTAGGGGCAACCTGTTTAATGGAAAACAAGTTAAATGGAACTTTCATACCAAATTTCTTCACTTCTTTGGTGCTTCTCCTCTTCCTCTTCCTCCTTCTCCTCCTCCTCCTCCTCTTCCTTCTTCTTCTCTTCTTCTCCTCCTCCTCCTCCTTCTTGTTCTCCTTCTTTCTTCTTTCTCTTCTTTTTTTCTTCTTCTTTTTTTCTCCTGAGAACAAGAATGTTGGAATGAAATCAAAGAACTGTTTGGGGTCCAGTTGACTATGTCCCCAGCATTCATATCACCTCATGCATGGCCTGTTTCATTGACTCCTTTGATTGGCTTGTGGGCTCCAACAGAGACTTGAACTTAAGTTCTCTGGACTGAGACCCTGCTATTTTGCTCACTCCTTAATTATCACATTCTTGTATTTATTAGTTTATTTATTGGATACAGGGTCTTGCTATGCAGTTCAGGCTTATAGTGATCCTCCTGTTTCAGCCTCCTTGGTGCTGTGATTATAGGCCTATGCCATCATACCTGGTTTCAGGGCCAGTCCAGGGCCAGCATGGTATGCAATACCAGGGTTCGAACTCAGGTCCTTGTGCTTGTTGGGCAGGTGCTTAGACTGCTGAGTTATCTCTTCAGTCCCATATTTTTGACAGTTGTACTTCTAAGTAGAGTATTTAGAGTGCCTACATAGGCAGGATGTCTGTGCATCTTCAGGATGGTGGTGCTGAAGCAGCAGGAGGAGGGAAGGGACACAGCTGGGGCTGGAAAGGGGTGCTGTTGGTGGAGTCCTGTCTGTAATTCTAAAGCAGAGGGTGGCACCAGGGTAAGGGGGGAATACCCTGCCACCAGGCTGACATGCCCAGTGTGTTCCACCACTTGCTTTACCGGAGTGTTCTCAGAAGTTTGCCAGCTCATTTGTTCCAGGGCAGGCAGTTTGCCCCTGAAAGGGTCAGAATGTTGCAGCTTCTTCTCTGATGGGGAGTGAGAACCTGGCAGAGAGAAGAAAGGGAGGAGGGGTGCTGGGCATTCTTGTGTCAATCCAGCACATTTCTGTACTTCTGGTTTCTCAAAGACAGGGAAAGGGGAAGCTCGGTATCAGCAGAGCTGGAAGTCCTCCTCAGGCCACATACCCTCCCTCTGCTCTTCTCCTCTCCTCTCTTCTCCTCTCCTCTCTGCCTTCTTCTTCCCTTCTCTTCCCTTCCCTTCTGTCTCTCTTTTTTCTTTCTTTCTATAGAATATCCACTCCTGATGATATCAAAGCCAAAGAGAGTTTTAGGCACTAAACTGCACCATGCTTTTGCACCAACAGAGACAGCACTAGCAAAGGAAGCCTTCCACTTTATTGGTAATGCGTTTGTGCTGGTACCTTGCCTTTACCAGTACCTTGTTTTTCAAACATGGCACCAAGAGAAAAAGGATGGGAGAGGGTCTGGGCAGGTAGGAGAGAATAAGGAAGATATTACATGATAATTGGCTCTTGGCTCCCAAAGGGCATATTTTACCTATGAAAAAGTTATATTACAAAGCCTGGATCATTAACCAAGGAACAGAATCTCACTTATAAACTGAGAGGAGTGGAAAAGAGAGCAATATCTGTCCCTGCATCCAACACTCTCCTGTATGTGTAAGTGCATTTGCCTTGCAACTGTCCTTGTAGACGAGAGCTCACCGGCCTGGAGTAGGCAATCCCTTGGAAAGCGCTCTGCTGAGCAGGAACAGATGTAGAGCACTGAAGGTTCCAGAAATCCAGCGACTTGGAGAAGATTTCTCTAGAGCAAGGCTGGGTGGCAGCTCGGAAAGGCCTAGAATATTCCTGGGGCTGTGAGAGACCTGAAAATAAAGGAAACTTGTACCTTCCTAACAAAAAGTTTCTATAAAAGCAAAATGACTGCATTAGAGTTTTAGGGATAGATTATTTACTTGTCTACTTATATATTGCATTGATTCATGTCGATATATATATTAGGAATCACTTAGAAAATTGTTTAATCAAGAGGTACCAGGGCCGGTGAGATAGCTCAGCAGCCTAAAGAGCCTGCTTAGGCAAACTTAGGCAACTGCAGTGACCGTGGTTCAATCTCTGACACCACGTGCAGTGCCAGCCCCGCCACACACACACACGAAGTGCCATATGTTATTAAGGCCCCTCACACACATGGGTGACATCCACGCCTTTCTTCTGAGTCCTCAGCTTGGCTTCAGATGCAGATGGCTATAAGTCTGTTTGTCCCGAGCCACTGTCACCTGCTTACAGAGCAGCACAGTTATTCTCTTTTATATTCATTGTGTAACTGCAGTTCTGTCTGCAAGTGCAATTGGGATCACCACAACATAGTCCCTGTAACTTTAAAAATGTCTCCTAAAGTGTCTTTGAAATGACACAATGTTTGCAATTAATCTGGGGAAAATGTCTTTACTTTTGGCACCAGGAATCAAACTCAGGACCTTGAATCTTCCAAGCAGGCATTGTGCCACTGAGCAATATCCTCAGCCCTTCTCTGATTTTTTTTTTTAAAACTATTTCCCTTAGATGACCTGTATAAATATGCCAAAATAAGTTTTATTACATTCCTTTGGTCTAATTTTTTAAAAAATTATGTAATGAATATATTGCATAATAGAGAGTATGTAGTAATGAAAATCTATGCAAAGATGGAAATACAAAATAATTTCCTTAAAGAGTTAACTTGAGGTTTTAAAAAAGCACTTTATGTTGCCATATATGTAGTAATATATCTTAGCATATTTTCAATTTTTTATTGAAGCAATTGACATGGCATTTGGCAGCAATTTAGAAATCACAGGATCCAATCTGTGATTAGATCCCCAAATATAAATTGCATACAAATGTATATTGGGAAGAGTTTAAAATTCAATATGGGTCAAAAGAAATGAGAACGACTTAGTGCTGAAATATTTATGAATTTGATTAACAAATGGATGCTTTGATTTTAAGTAATATCCATTTCTCTACTCAACATGAATTCTGTGGAACATTAATCCATGAGGTGTTTTGAAAAGAAATTAGTTCCATAGCCACATACAGGTAGGAAAGGATGTAGATTACTTTCTTTTCTTGCAGATTTCAAATGCCCCTAAGCCTGTTAGTGGCTCTGGAAGTCCTGCGGGACATAATTTATGTTTGGTTCTGTATTTCCTAAATATATTTCACCATATATTTCTATGACGCAATTATTATTGTTATTACTTTCACTTATGTATTTGGTGCAGAGTCTCACTGTGCAGCTCAGACTAGTAGTGATCTTCCTGTTTTCAGCCTTCTCAGTTCTGGGATTACAGGTGTGCCCCACTGCACCTGGGCTTGGTGGCTGGCTCGTGTGCCCGGGGGGCTGGGCCAGCGCAGCATGCAGGACTAGGGATGAAACCCTGGCCACTGTGCTTGCCGAAGCAGGTGCTTAGTCTGCTGAGCTATCTTGCTGGCCCCATGATGCAACTATTAAAAGTTTGTGTGACTGCAGTTCTATGGCCCTCACTTCTGTCTGTCATTTTTTTTTTTTTAACCAAAGGAAAAGTGGAGAGAGAGAAATGGGGAGGATGGAGGGCTCAGAGAATCTCAGAGGGACCCCATGGCTGTGTGGGCACATGCAGCCACTCTAGGGTACAGACAGGGGTAGAGAAATATACAGTCATGACATAGCTTCTGATAAGGGAGGTTTCACTGGGGGGTGAGGGCAGGCTGCCAGGTGTGTCTGTGTGTATGTTTGTATGCACGTGTGCACACATGGGTGTGCACGAACCCGGAGGGCCCCTGAGATTCCCAGGCTTCTTCCTGACTGCAATGTTGGTCCATGAATCCCTGAGAGGGCAGAGCTGCCTCTGAGAGATGGAGGTGGGAAGTCCGGGACAGTTGTTCCTAGGGTGCCATGGGGCGACACCAGCCACATGATCTATGAGCTTGGACCAATCCTTTTGCTAACTCAGGTCACAGTAAGACAGTAAGTGCACGGCAAAAGGGATTTGGACAAGCTATTTAAATGTACAGCAGCCCTTTTTTGTTTGTGATTTCATGAAAAACAAGTTAAGGCTGGCAGGTGGTGGGGGCCACTCTCTCACACAGCGTAGCTGCCAGCTATAGGGGTGGCATGGGGAAAAACTGGAGTCCTGCTGCCCAGGGAGACCTCAGCAGGTGGGGCGGGAGGTGCAGCGCTTTCACCAGGAAGAGTGACTTTCCAGGAGGCCATGGAAGGAGCACAGGTGACATGGGAAGTGTGGCCCCAGGGACAGGCAGGGCCCCAGTTCAAGTGGACAAGGAATCCCAGTATGACTCTGATTAGAAAACAAGATGCTGTGCACTGTGTGGTCAGCACCCACAGCTCCAGGTGTCCCCGGAACTATCATGGCCAGGGCAGCAGTCCCCAGAGGTCCTCTGTGCTCCGTGAAACCCTTAGTGAGTAGCCCCTGCAGATCTGGAATCGGAGATGCTGTCTAAGTTGATTTTCCACTAGGTCCCCTGTAATTCTGAGTGACCTACAAATGGGGAGCACAGATCTTGTGTAGAAAAGAGTTCTTGAATTTTCATTTTCTGTTTGGAATGAATTTGGAGAAATTAAAATGTATTCTTTTAAACTCAGAGCCACTGATAGGTTGTCAAGTGCAGAGGTTCTAAAGGTAGTCGCACAACTGGGCTGGGAAGGAGTGGCTCAGAGCCCCTCCTCTCTGCCTCTGCTACGGGGCTGCCTTCTCCACCCCTGTTGTTTCTACTCCCTCGATTTTCCTTACCTACTCTGGTTTGCTGGGGCTTTCCTCCATCCCAACCTGCACAAGCCAGGACCTGGCTCTTTTATCTGCAGGGATTTTTGCCTGTTTAAACCTTTCACAGGGGCCAGGGAGATGGCTCAGTAGAATAAGTACTTCCCTAGCAAGAGCAAGGGCCGGAGCTCAATTCCCGGTTCTGCAATAAATAAATAAATAAATAAATAAATAAATAAATAAATAAATCCATCCTGCTAGCCCACTCAGAAAGCAAACTGTTACCAATTGGTGACTTTTTTTTTTTTTTTTTTGGTCTTTTTCGAGACAGGGTCTCACTGCAGTTCAGGCTGGCCTTAAGCTCACTTTGTAGCTCAGGCTGGTCTCGAACTCACCACAATCCTCTTGCCTCAGCCTCCCGAGTGCTGGGATTACAGGCATGCGCCACCACGCCCAGCTCCCAATTGGTGACTTTTTTACTTTGTAATTTTGCTAGATTATCTCCCCTCTGATGTCTTTAGTAGAACCTTAGTCTCCTCATTTTGGAGCCATCTAATGAGAAGTGGTCAGGGGACACTGGGCTGTCCTTAATGACATCAGAGGCAGACCCTATCCTAAGAGGTCAGTTCTGTGCATGTCTCATCAAGCGAAGTAGTTCTGACCAGAGATGGAGGCTGGTAGGGACGACTGCAAATTCCACAACTCCAACCAGTTTCTGTTTTTTAGATTTTTTCCCCTTTGCACTAGACAACAGTTTTGTCCATACTGTGTACTCTGCAGCAATTTTGGGAAAGAGGCTTTGGTTTCAGTTTCCCTATCTGTAAAATAGAAGAGATAATGTAAATATTATAAAGTCTTTTGCAAAGACGTGTATGTGGCTGGTTCATGTATAACTAACTCCAAATGGGTGCCTCCTTGAAAAGGAAACTTGGAAAGAACAATTTCATCGTAACTGCATTTTCAATGAGCAGTTTGATGTCATAGTTCATGAAAGAGTATGACACCACTTGCGTTGCTTTCTGCTGAGTGGGTCAGCTGCAGGGGTGGAATGCTCTCTGCTGTGTAAACTGTGCATCTGCTCTTTCTTACAACTGTGTTCTCCAGAGTATGAGTGCCTGAAGCAGCAGAGTTAGCAGGGAAAACAGCTGTGCAGGTTCAAAGGCAGAGAGTAAGTGCATTTGTGCAAATGATCCTGCCAGCCCCGCTGCCCTCTCCAAGAGAGATTCATGCTCCAGGCATCTGTCCCTGAAGGCAGTGCCAACTGGTAAGGCCCTGGCTCCTCGCGTGGACTTTCTGTCTTGTGGCTTGGCAAGCTCAGGAGAGGAGATTGTTCCTGCTTCCGGGATATGAGCTGTTTGCCTGTTCACTGTGCTACAGATGAGCTGCTTTGCTTTCAGCTGCTTGATATTTGCCTATTAGAGTGAGAGTACTATGCCTGCCTGCCTGGGCACCTGCACTGTGCGCTCGAGCTGGCAGCTCTGAAGTGGGTGAGGTGGATCAGGAAAGCAGTTTAATTTCACACTGAAGGTTTTCTGTAAGAGCCAAGGATCATAAGCCAGGCCAGAAACTCAAACTCTCAAGATAAGGAGCCCAGGCAAAGCCCCCAGGCTGCCAGGGTTCTGTTCTATCTTAACATCTTTTCAATTGGGAAGTTGGCTTTTGCCAGTGATAAGGAGCTCCTGAGGACTAATGCTGGCCCACACACTTGAAAGAGTCGGCACTCACCAGATCGGAGATGGTTTGACTGACACCGAGAAGCTTGTTAGGACAATCTTGGCCGGATGGCTTTAGGGTCATCCCATCCTTGCATTCCTGAGATAAAACCATCTTGGTCAAGAAGTGGTGGAAATTAAAGTCTTTTACTTAAGATTTCTGCATTTGCATTCCCAAGGCCTCTGGGTGGCTTAACCAGCATTGATGTCTGGTGGCTTGGGTGGCTTCTGTTTCCCAACAGGGTGAATGCCTGTTTCTCACTGGCTGGCGGGGATTCCTGTGCTACAATGTGAAGACCTCTCATATGCAGACCATCTTTCTCACTTGGCTCGAGGGGAGCTGTAGGAGACACTTCCTGGTCCTCATCTCAGTCCAAGAAACCAATATTTGTAATCCCAAAGTTATGTTATTGGAATCCCATCAAGCTGATTCCAACCTACCAATTTCCATGCAACCCACCGCAAAAGTGAGGACACTAAATTATATTTTTAATCATCGGGGAGTCGAGGGGCTCTAGGCTCAGCCATGACATGGCTTTCCGGAACCAAGAGAGTGACCCAGGGCCTCACAAGGTTTTTATTCAGCGGGGGATTGGCTTGAGGAGGAATGACTGAGAATTGTGGGAAGTAGGTGACTACTGTGAGCTGAGTTAGGTGGGTGGCCTACATTTACCTCTGCCATATGCAGAGAGGATATGCAGAGAGAGTAATCTGCATTATATAGTGTTTAATGTTTTGGGAAGTCTAGGGCTTCAGCTTTGATGTAGTCTTTCAAGCCCCAGGAAGTCATAGCCTCTATCTTGAGGCTCAATCCCAGCTGGCAGTGCGGAGCATTAGCTCTACCATCCTGTCTCCACCCGGCTCACATTAAGGAGCACCAGGGAAACACACATGCCACCTTCAAAGACTATCACCAGCACCTCAGCTAGACCAATACACATTGCTTAAGGCCAATTGAAGGATAAACAGAAGTCCTAGCCAGCTAGGATCAGACTCAGTCAAAATGGAGACAGTCACTTTTCTTTCAAGGAGAGCTGCTTAGGTGGTCCCCCACAGGGGCCCTCTCTGCTCTTCTCAGTAGGGCGAAGACAGCAGGCAGCCATGTTGCTTCCCATTTCTTCTCTGGTCTGGCTTCGGATTCATCTCATGACTAGGAATCTTCCCTATGCAGCTCACCTTCATGCAAGGGCTCATGTTTTATCAGCTCTGTAGTTTATTTAGTATTTTATCTGCTGTCTACTGGCTGGAAATGTCCTTTCTACCACACAGGACATGTTTGGTTTCTGAATCCTAGTTCAGTGACTGACTGTATTTTCTAGCGTCAGTGTTATGCACCTCTAATTACTTTATTTTGCTGATTCTTGTATTTGTATTGCTTTTTGTATTTGTATTAATCTCCAGCAATGGAGGTAAGTACCAGTAGCAAAGCATGATCTGCCCATCTACAGCATTAGAATTCACATCAGGCAGGTGAGATTCCCCTGACTCCTGGGTGGGGCCAAAAGTGTCCTGGTAATTTGAATGATCTCTTTTTCTCCCTGAGTTTTGATGACACAGTCCTCCTGGGTGACAGATTCCCAGGGGTTCTGCAATGGCTCGCTAGGTGCATCAGACTGCTTGTTCTGTGGGTGGGAAACTCTGCACTCAGGACCCTCACTGTGTGGATTGCTCATGTTCATGAGTACACTAAATATTCAGAGCCAACCTGTTCAATTTTTTTGACTTCAAAATTCTTCAAACTTACTTGATGAAAGGATTCTTTGTGGTTATCTATCTGCACTGTGAGAAATTTAGAATTCTAGGGAGTACTCTGGGAGATGCCAATACAGGTGGAGCGCACTTCATCCAAGAATCTGAAATAACAAAATTCTATGAAATTTGAAACCTTTTGAGCATTGACACGACATTGCCAGTAGAAAATCCCCTATCTGATCTCATGTGACACGTCACTGATCAAATGCAGGTGCGGTACACTATTGGGAGGGAATCCCCTGGAGCCTGGGTACCTGCAATACAGAGGAAGCATAAGTGCTGTGCTGAGACTTGAGCCCCATCCTCAGGGTATCTCATTATGGGTATGCAGATATCCCCAAGTCTGAAAAAGCTGGAAGCCGGAAATACATCTGTCTGGTCCCAAGCACTTGGTATAAAGGCTTTTCAACCCACGCTGGAAATGCCAGTTGCCATGAATGCCCAGATGGGGCAAGAGGTAAACTCTTGCTTATCTTATATTTTGTGTGGGTGACAGTGTTTTGTGGCTGTGTCACTCCTGTCTTGAGAGCTTTCTTTACAGGGCAGAAAGACAGAGAACAGAGATGTATCTTATGTCAAATGTCAAATGGTCTTAGGGTGAAATAAGTTTTGGGAGCTAACCTCGCTGGCTTCTAAATTTTCTCCTAGCCCTAAATATTTGGGGGATCTGAAGATATCAGGGAAGGTAGGATTATAAAGTTAAATTTCTATTTTTTTTGTGCCCCGAGCAAACGGAGAACACAATTTTGCATAATAGGCACGGTGAAGCATTACTAAATGTGTAATCATTAAAAACTTCTTTCCTTTTTGTTATTTTTTGCTTTGGGACAGGATCTTGCTATGCAGTTCAGGTTGCCCTGAAGCTCATTATTTAGCCCAGACTGGCCTATAATTTGCAGCAATCCTCCTGCCTCAGCCTTCTGAGAGCTGGGATTATAGATGTAGGCAGCCCCCGCCCCCAAGTTCATTATAAGTTCTTATTTGCAAGGGATTTTAAGTCATAGTTGAAAAAGGCCAGACTTGACATTAGAAAACCTTTCGTCAAATCCCAGTGCTGCCCAGTGTCACCTGGGTAAGTGACTTTAGCCCTGTGAGTTTCAGATGGGTCATCGATGTGTCATGTTGCTCTAGGGTTTAGATGATGACAATAATATCAGTGAACAGAAACAGTTTAGAGAAATTAAAGTTGGCTCAAAGTGGCCAGTAATGATGAGAGCTGGAATTTGAATCTAGAAAATCCATTTTCTTTGCTACACTTTTAAATGCAGAGAAATATGTTGAGCTCATAAGAGTTTAATATGTATTTTAAAATATAATTGGCTTTCTTTTATTTAACTTAATTAGGTCCCAGTCAAATGTCTCTGCTGAGTCAGGCCAAGCATAAAACTGTGGAAATGGGCAGCAACTTCTTTTGCCTTCTGAATTATGCTTTGTTATTTTATATATGCTATGTCTCGAGGTATTAAAATATTTTGAGTTTTTATAACTGGAAAATAATTTACTTTTAGTTTTCAAAGGTATGTTTGCTAAGTATACAATTCAAAGAGGACAGATCTTTTTTTTTCTTTCAGTCCTTTAAATTAATTAGTCTAGTTTCTTCCATACTTCATCCTTTTTTTTCTTTCTAATGTGAATAAGATGCTATTTAATTTTGTTCTTCCACAGCTAATATTTTTTTTCTCTCCTTTTAAAGTTTTTTGTTTTTTGACCAATGTTGCATGCTTATATATGGTAATCTGACCAACTAATTAGAAGACAACAATATGTAACATAACAACCATTGTTGAATTCCTATCATCATGTTTAGTGAAATTCTATATCGTTTCTAATTTTTTAAACTATTTTTTTAATTTCATTTTTTAATTTTATTGAAGAACAAATAGCAATGAGACCATTTCAAATCAAATTAGTAGCACAGATTCAATAATTAATACATTGCATATTGTTTTTGTAGTGATTTTTTTGTTGTACAAGGTGCATACATGATATTCTATTTACAAACATTATTAGAGCAGATCCCTCTAATCAATGAATTAAGAGAATGTAGCTGTATACTTATCCTTTTTTTAAAAGATGAGTTATAGTACAGTTTCAATAATTAATACTCCTTACATTGTTATTTTCCTAGTGGTTATCCATAGTACAAGAAGCAGACAGAATGTTAGATATTTTGTTTTTGAGGTATATTAAAATTGCAGACTGTCCAGAAGCACTGCCAGGCTCCTTCTCCAGTCTCGATCTTCTGTTCTCCTGCCTCCTCTCCAGCCTCCACCATGTCCATAGGGGTGACCCAGAAGTCCTACAAGGTGTCCACCTCTGGCTCCAGGCCTTCAGCAGCCTCTCCTACACCAGCGGGTCTGCTTTCCGAATCAGTTCTTCCAGCTTCTCCTGAGTGGGCAGCAGTGGCAGCTTCCAGGGTGGCCTGGGGCTGGGTGGCTTTGGCGGGGCTGGTGGTGTGGGGAGCATCATGACCGTCCAGGTGAACCAGAGCCTGCTGAACCCCCTGAATCTGGAGATGGACCCCAACATCCAAGCTGTGCGTATTCAGGAGAAGGAGCAGATCAAGAACCTCAACAATAAGTTCGCCTCCTTCAGTGACAAGGTTAGGTTTCTGGAGCAGCAGAATAAGATGCTGGAGACCAAGTGGAGCCTCCTGCAGCAGCAGAAGACGTCCTGAAGTAACATAGACAACATGTGCGAAAGCTACATCAACAACCTCCAGCGGCAGCTGGACTCACTGGGTCAGGAGAAAATGAAGCTGGAGGCGGAGCTTGGCAACATGCAAGGGCTGGAGGACTTCAAGAATAAGTATGAAGATGAGATCAGCCAGCGTACAGAAATGGAGAATGAATTTGTCCTCATCAAGAAGAATGTGGATGAAGCTTACATGAACAGGGTGGAGCTTGAGTCATGCCTAGAAGGGCTGACTGATGAGATCAACTTCCTCTCCTCCTGTTGTATGAAGAGGAGATACGTGAGCTTTAGTCTCAGATCTCACATCTGCGGTGCTGTCCATGGACAACAGCCACTCCTTGGAAGGGGACAGCATCATCGCCGGGGTCAAGGCCCAGCACAAGGAGGTCGCCAACCGCAGCCAGGCCGAGGCTGAGAGCATGTCCCAAATCAAGTATGAAGAGTTGCAGACTCTGGCTGGGAAGCACGGGGATGACCTCTATCGCACGAAGTCCGAGATCTCTGAGATGAACCGCAGCATCAGCCGCCTGCAGGCAGAGATTGAGGCCCTCAAAGGCCAGAGAACATCCCTAGAGGCTGCCATTGCTGGTGCTGAGCAGCATGGGGGAGATGGCCATTAAGGTTGCCAATGCCAAGCTGGCCCAGCTGGAGGCTGCCCTGGAAGGCCAAGCAGGACATGGCCCGGCAGCTACGTGAGTACCAGGAGCTCATGAACGTCAAGCTGGCCCTGGACATCGAGATCGCCACCTACTGCAAGCTGCTGGAGGGCGAGGAGAGCAGGCTGGAGGCTGGGCTGCAGAGCTTGAGCATCCACACGAAGACCACCAGCGGCTATTCAGGAATGGTGAGCTCACCCAATGGGGGCCTCACAAGCCCTGGCTTTGGGAGCCTCCGAAGCCCTGGCTTCACCCACACCAAGTCTGCTGTGGTTGTGAAGAAGATTGAGACCCGTGATGGGAAGCTGGAGTCTGAGACCTCTGATGTCCTGCCCAAGTGAATGGGCCACAGCAGCCTCTCCCAGCCTGCACCTCTCCTGAGGCTGCCCCAGACAGCTGACAAGGGAGCATTGGGAGCAAGAAACCCACCTAAGGCTCAGCTTAGCCTGCAGCCCACTCTTGGGGGGCCATTACTGCTTGGAGTACCCCTTCTTGCCCATGCCCTTCACCAAAACCCAATTCAATTGTTTTCTTCCAAAATAAAGCCTGGTTTTGCCACCTGAAAAACAAGTGCATTATCAAATAGGTTCTAGGAACAAATTCCTAGTAATGGAATTTGTAGCACAAATCGTGTATGCAGTTTGATGTACATTGCCCAGTGACCTCTAGAAGGCTGATTGAACTGTGTTGCTACTATGTGTGGGTTGCTTTCTCTGTGCATACCGGTTTATATTGGTTATTATTGCTTTTGCACTTTCAGTCATTTGATAGGCTACAAAGTATTTCATGTTTTGATTTGCATTTTTGAAATGTGATGGCCTCATTTTCTACCTTCTCATTCTTAGAAACTTCATTTCTCCTGCTTGTTTTAAAAGCAATGACCCCCACAGGGTTTTAAGTATGCTGAAAGTGGTGTGAGAAAAGTGAACGGAGAATTCTCAATTCTGTGGATGTCTGGCTTTTGAAAATTTCCTGTGTATAAGCAGCGCCTAAGCTGCTTCTTTGTTAATGTAAAATGGGTCATTTTATCTAGTATCATTCCTAACACAGACTATAGAAACCTATATGTGATCAGAAACTTCAGGGGGCAACTCTTTAGGGATTTATCAGGCTGCTGCCTCAGGAGATAGCTGTGGGCCAGAGACAGGAGAAGCCTGGCGAATCCTGAAAGCAGCTATCAGCTTCCAAAGGGAAGACAGCACCCATCCGAATCTATCTCTAGTTCCTACTTTCCTTTGATGCCGAATGTTCCTGCACAATAGAAACTCAGGTGTTCTGCCCAATATATAGCCAGAGGCATCCGGAGGTCAGTTCTGCATCTCCTGTTGGGGCTGAAGTGTTGGGAGGAAAATCATTATTCAGTTGTGTCAAATAGTGAAATCAGGAGTGAGACCGCCTGGGGCTGCTGGATCATCATCTGCCCCAAATGCAGGCCTGTCATGTGAAACTGCCCAGCCACCGGATCCTGACTGACCCAGAGTGCAGGCCCAGCATGGAACCCTTCAGCAGAACTCCCTGCAAAGAGGCTGGAGGCAAGACCCACCCAGCTGATTCAGGAGCAGAACATCTTGCCAGTGTGACACAAAGGGTTCACCTTCGAGGCTGCAGCAGGAAGAAGTGGAGCACAGCTGCCAGACCCAAGCCACACCCACCTAGAGGAGTCTGAATTTCGAGATCTGGACCTGGTGCTAAGGTAATAACTCTATCTAAGCTCTACACCAAAGGTCAAAGTATACAAAATGACAAAGAGAAGGAACAAAAAGCAGTCTGAGGCCCCAAGTCTACCCAGTACAAATGCAGAAGACACTAGCATAGAGGAAATTGGAAATCACACAGCTGAAATCTCTGAAATAATAGTGTTGAAGTAAAAAAACAACTGCAGAAAGGTATAGATAACATCAGATCAGAAATAATTTCTGAAATAAAAAAGTAGTGATAACTATAATCAAAGAAGTACTATGTGCGTCTAAAGAATACACTGATAAAAACAGAGCAGAATGTAAAAATGATGGAACCCCTGAATAAGCAATATAGGAAAGAAATAAAATGTATGAACCAGATTCAAAGTGATATACAGGAAATTAAAACCTCAATCACAAGCTGGCAAATCTGTTTGAGTGAAAGTGAAAATAGACTTTCTGACCTTAAAGACACCTTTGCAGCTAGTGAAAAAGTAAGTAAAGATCCTTAAAAACAGCTAGGATGCAAGAAAAAATAATTCAACACCTTCAAGACAATGCAAAGATGAACAATGTGAGACTAATAAGCATCAATGAGAAGAAAGGAGTCAATACAAGTGATATAAAAAGAATATGGGCAGAAGTAATAGCAGAAAACTTCCCAAATATGGGGTAACAAGTTGACATTCAGGTGACCAAAGCATATAGAACTTCAAATAAGATCAACCGAATTAAAACCATTCCCAGGGCCAGGGAGATAGCTCCGTAGAATAAGTGATTGTCTGGCAAGCACAGGGTCCTGAGTTCAATCCCTAGTACTGCAACAAAAAACAAATAAATAAAATTAAAAAACAAAAACAAAAAAAACACCCTACTCCCAGACATATAATAATCAAGATCCCAGAAATTCAGCACAGGAACAGTATACCAAAAGCCACTAAAGAAAAGAAACAGATCACATTTAAAGGAAGACCCATCAGAATAATGGCAGATTTCTCTTCACAAACCATCAAGACAACAAGAGCATGGAGCAAAGTATTTCAAGTCTTGCAAGAAAATGAATTGCAACCTAGACTGATATACCCTGCAAAACTTTCAGTTACAACGGAGAAGTAAAATACTTCCATGACAAAGAACAACTAAAGAATTTCATAATGACAAAGCCAAGCCTACACAGACTACTAAATGATGTTCTAGAGAGGGAGCAAAATGATCACAACCCCATGAATGAAAAAGGAAAGAATCCACCAAACAGGGCAAACAATTAAACACAGGAGAATAAGAGGTATACAATAGTAGTCTTTCAGTTATTCCTTTTTGTACAGCAGCAAAATATTTCCATCAGCACACTCTACAAATGGACTTCTCTTGCACCCTATGGGTCATGATTCCATATGGGTCTGCAGGGTGGATTTCAAGGAAATAGCTGTAGCTCAGTCCCACAAGTGACACCTGGCCACCAGTAAGTGTCATGGTCATTATCCATGTTCACAACACACTAGAACTTTGTGCGATATCCTATCCCCAAACTGTCAGAAGTGATTGTCATTTATTTGTCATTCCAGTATTTATCTTGTGTTTTATTCTTAGTACTTTACTATCATGAAAACTTTTTCTTAGCTCAATTGTTTTGAAACATTTAATGTTTAATTAATTAGTATTTAATTTCCTGAATAATGCTTAATCTTAATGTTTGTTTTAAGATTTATACTATATCTTTGAATTACAATTTATCTAAAAGACATCTTATGATATCTTTTCCTAGTATTAGAAACATTAAAAAGTATGTTTCCATTTTCTGTTGACTTTATATTACTTCTTCCCTGTCTTTTACACATACACACACACACACACACACACACATGAAAAAAATATATGTGTATAACCTGACATAAGATTGGTACTGTTTCATAGAAATCTTCAATGACCTTTTAAATAAGGGTTCATCTAATATATTTTATATAGTCCTGCATAGCTATCACTTTGAGAGCTCTTTATTGTTCATGCAGAAGCACACTGCAACTTCTCTTGCCTTTTGAATTATGCTCTTTGCTATTTCTGATATACTACGTCTGGAGGTCTTAAAATATTTCAAGTTTGTATAACTAGAAAATAGTTTACTTTTAGTTTTCAAAGGTATGTTTGCTAAGTATAAAATTCAAAGAGGATAAATTTTTATTTTCTTTCAGTCCTTTAGTTAGTCTAGTTTCTTACACACTTGGTCCTGTTTTTTCTTTCTAATGTGGAATAAGATGCTATTTAATTTTGTTCTTCCATAGCTAATATTTTTTATGTATATGCTTTAATCATTTTTTTCTTTACAATAAGTTTTGGACAATTTCATTTTTCTGTATCTTGGTATGATTTTATTTAAATTTCTTGTGCAAAAGGTTCATTTTTCTTGGAAATGTGGTATTGTAAATTGAAATAAATTCAGAAATTTTAAATCTTTAAATATGTATTGCCCAGTCCTTTCTACTTTGAGAATTCTAATTATATGAATATAAGTTTCTTGGTTTTGACACGGTGAACTATTATGACCTGTAAATTTTTTCTTCATTTTTATTTTGGACAATTTTATTGTTATATTCATTTGTTTGTAAATAATTTATTTTCAATTTGCAATCTATTAAAAAAATAAAATTAAAAAAAGGAAAAAAATAGTGAAACCGTAGACTACGCAGACGCACTCACGTGCTGCAGCAGCCGGAGATGTTTGCCTTTGCTGGAGCTGTGAGATGCCAGGCCACTGCCCTCTCTCTGCCAGGACTCAGACTGGGGGCTACTGGATGAGCCATAGTCACAGTTTGGTTCAACAGTAGTCCTTATCCTTACCCTAAGGTGTTACATCTTTACTGCTTTCCTCCACTGTCCCCCGGTTCACACCCATAGCAAAGTCACTCTTTCTGTGTTCTCTTATGCATATCTCTATTTTGGCACCAGTTACACTAAATCTTCATAATAATATTTCCATTAGTCTGGTTCACCGCCTGGATCCTGGACCATAAGCATTCAATCTGCAGATATCACGCCTCATCTGTGCTTCTGTGTCCAGCTCCTCACACAGTTCTTGGTACGTGCAAGCACCAATCAGTCTAAGCTTCATTGTACGGCAGTAAACCTATGCGCCTCCGGGTAGTCTGAACATGTGCCCCAAGCATAGCTGAGACTAGCCAGGGGGAATAGGCTTTGCTGGACCTGCATGGTCTGCCTCCGACCTCAACCCCACAGCCCATCTCAAGCCCGGGGACTCTAATTGTTCTCATCCAGCTTTCTCATCTTCACCACTAATGAACTACTACAGGAATTGGGTTTTAAAAAATCTCCAGGAGATGTATTTACTATTACTAATGGGAAGGGAGCAGATATTATGAGAATCTGGCTGTGGATGGGGCTCAGGCATGAGTTCTAGTTTATTTGTAACCTCAAAGGACGAGGGACTGGCGCAAGGAACTTCAAGCTCCTCTCTGGTCTTCTGGGCAGAGCTGTGTTTTATACATCACAGCATGCTGCACCAGGGTGGCTCTTAGGTCAGCTGGGAAGTCTAAGTGCTTCTATCAATGTGATGTTCTTCATTCCTGGGAGGAGCACAGGCTGATGCCTATTGTATAAAATCTAACATTTTAAATTTACCTAGGAAATAGCTTTAATAGTTCAAATAAGCGATAAAGGATTCAGTGCACAGGGATCATTGGTTTTAAAACAGACGTGCAGCTTGCGTTTGAATTAGCTCACACCAGTGTGGGTTCCAAGGTGCAATGGTTAGCACTCTGGACTCTGAATTAGCTGACACCAAAGGTGTGTCACATGCTGAGTCACATGAGGCTTTCACATGTTTCTTTTTCATAGGAAATAGACACAGATGATTATTCTGTGATCTAGGAGAGGTTCAATAGACATATATGTATTTCAAAGTCTGAAGCATGCAGAGAGATAGTCATTCTAGTTTCCTTTCAGTCAGAAAGACAGAGTTTGGTTTCCTTCTGAGTGTTACATACGCCCCAGGTAAAGATGATCCTTGTCAAAAATATGTGTGGAGGGGCTGGGGAGATGGCTCAGTGGAATAAGCGCTTCCCTGGCAAGCACAAGGGCCTGAGTTCAATCCCCGGTTCCACCAAAAAAAAAAAAAGAAAAAAAAAAAAGAAAAAGAAAGAAAAGTGTGGGGAACCAAGAGAAGCAGATAACTCTGGCTTCAGGTTTAACTTTTTGTTCTGAGCAGGAGGAGTCTCACCTCAAATTACACAGGCCAACCCCTCCTTCTGCAGCTGGAAGCTGTGTCAGAGTCACTCCACGTGTGGTTCTTATTTGGGCGGGCGGACGATTTAAACAAATTTGAGTTGTTTTCCACGTTGGCGTGCGCTTTGATTTTGGCTCAAGTTTATGCCATAGTTACTACATTGTAAGCATGATTTTGTCCCTCTTGTTAGCCTGCCAGCTTTTTTGGACAGAGCAGCATTACTGAGCAGGAAGAATTTTTGAACTTTTAGATTAGCAGCCCATTTTCCATGTTGCAGGCCCCATAAAAGGAACTTTATACACTCTGAGATGTTTCTTTTGAGCAGGGGTATGGGAGGGGGGAAACGGAGAAAGAGAGCAGATGGAGCTGATAAAAGATAAAGCGAATACCTTAATTATTCAGCAAGCCCGTGTCACTTTTAAAGCAAAGTCCTCTACTTTTTTTTTTTTTTTTTAAGAGAAACAAATCCTGATTCCACTGAAGAACCCACTGAATTCATTCCAATTAGCTACTGATTACTTTTCTCTATCTTTTAGAACTCTCTTCCATCCCACACCCTGGCCTCTGATCTCTCAATTATAATATCATCTTTCAAAGGGAAAAAATGTAGAATAATCCTTTGTAGCTTTGTAAAGTTTTACAAATTATCTGTCAGTTACGGATGGAGGCTGTTCATAAACAGTGTGAGAAAATAAACCGGTAAGTTCAATAAATAGAGGGAGTTTATTTCAGAATAAAACACAATTACATTCTGCTCTACCAAATCTGGCATGAAGGTTTGACCTAAAAAATAACAACAACAAAAAAGAGCAGGTTATAAATAGAAAAATGGCTAAATACATTATGTTAAGGGTGCATTTATGTTAAGGGATATTATACAACCTTTAAGATGGACAGTATAGATATATTGAGTTAGGGTAGCTAAATCTGAGGTCTGCCAGGTCAGGTTGAATGTAAACATGGGGGTTGTGGGAGCTTTTGGGGCCCAGAAGAGTTGAGGGTCTCACCAGAGGTGGCAGCCACCACCCAGCTGCTATTTTTGATGTATTTCACGGGAGAACTGGAGATGATATTGCTGAATCTCTCCATTTGCTTCAAAATAGACAAAGCCATTGGGCACAGCACAAGGGAAGAATGCAGGCTGGCCAACGCGAGGCCGGCTGGACTTCAGTCAGCACAGAGAAGGAAGGGAGGAATAAATATGGATTTTTATATATTGAAAAAATATTCAAAGGATTTTTGAACTGTGGGCTACTAATTTTCAAGTACTGACCTAGAATGTATGAGACAAACTGTCGAACAAAAGAAAATCAGTCACTCGTACATAATACCTATAGTATGATCATGTGAAGTGAAGGAAGACATCCTCCTCCACTACAGGTGGGTCCATGAATGTACAGTGTATGCTTGTAGACACTTAGAGCTACGCTCACAAGATATTCTCCAAATTACTAACTCCTACTGAGGAGAGAGGCCTATGCCATGCATGTGCTGCGTGGGAGAGTGCTGTGTTGTTTAAGGGATGTTTTTGCTTTTATTCTCTATTCTTTTGTTGGCATTTTAGAAATAGTAAAAATATTCAATCTATACCTTATACAACAAAAACTTTTAAAAACTGGATTTTAATTTTTAATTACCTAATTTGTCTCCACTTTTCTTGTCATGTTCTTTTAAGGGATGTTTTGTTTTATGAAAGAATAAAAGCACTTTGGATGCATTTACCTCTTCTAGACACAGCACAGTTCACATTCACTGTGACATTAGTAGATGTTTAAAGTGCCTGCAGAAATGCGCACCTATTCTGGCGCTCCTTACCAGGCACAAGTTTGTGATTCTGAAGAAATATCAAAAGCTAGTGATTCTTTTAAATTTTGATGCATAACTTTATTTAAGTGTGCACTATACTGATTTCATTATTTTTTTTATTTTTTATTTTTTTGATAAACTGATGGCTCTTGGGTCATTACATGGGTACCTATCACCTGGATTGCTGAAGAATTGCTGTGGTCCTAGTTTGCCTGTTTTGACTACAGAGACATCCCTTAACTGCAGCTGTCTTGGGAATATGTTTTATTCATGAAGCACTGGATGGATCAGGCACTGGTAGTATCTTACTGCTACTAGAAGGACCACTCAGAGCAAAGCACCTGCTAATTCTTGGTTGCTCCATATCTGTGTCAGTGCACCTTGGACAATGACAAACTATTTAGCTGCTTCCCTCTATTTTTGAAAAAGAGACAAAGGAAAAAAATATAAAAGAGGTCTTATTTAGATGAAAAATAGCTGTGCAAACAAAACCACTTATTTCATTTTTTTTTTTTTTTCAGTACCGGGGATTGAACTCAGGACCTTGTACTTGCTAGGCAAGCACTTATTCTACTGAGCTATCTCCCCAATCCCAAACCATTTATTTCTAATATGAGGTATATAAGATAAAAATACCAAATGCATCCTCATACCTTTGTGCAGTTTTCTATCTGCTGTGGGGCTTAGAGTTGGATAATTCATAGACAACGTGGTAAAATGCTGTATAAGTTTAGGCTGTAGGTAAACTCTTTTTTTTTTTTTTTTTTTCCTCGTTCAACATTTTATTCATCTGACCCCAGGACCCAGCAGGCCCAACCCAGATAGAATCAGATCCAGCCCACCCAGTGACCCTCTTCCCATCTCACCTGGGATGAGGCACTCACTGGAGGTGGGGTCCGCTGTGTGCAGTCTAGGCTGGACAGGCGCCTTCCCCACATAGCGTGTAGGTAAACTCTTGTAAACTGCAGCCTGGATGCAAACCCAGAGCCTTCACCATTCTAAGTCATTATCTGAAAACATGTGTTTTCAATCTTCTTTTTTTTTTGGTGGAATCAGGGATTGAACTCAGACCCTTGTGCTTGCCAGGGAAGCGCTTATTCCATTGAGCCATCTCCCCGGCCCCTTGAAAACCTATGTTTTCAAACTTGGTACTAGAGTGGCAAAGCTGCGGCCCCAAGTCCATACTACTGTTGGTCATTAAATGAAAGAAAACGAAACAAAACAATCTCTCCTAACAATTAAATGCTTAAATAATGTTTCAATTCTTACTACTGCTTTGTTTTTTTCTTTTCTCAACATCAAATTGTACTAAGGAATTCCATTTAGGTCTTTCTTCCATGTAAGGGGAAAAATGTGAATGAAGCCATACCATTCAAAAATATCAAAAATGAGCCAGAGGAGAGGTGGAGGGCTGTGTCATCACACAGGGTTAACTGAAGAAGGGGGAGAAAGGAATGCCAGTGCAGGGTGTCACTGTCCCCTCTCCAGTCTAATGCAGTTGCGGGACTTGGTAATACTGCTGCTTTATCTTGGGTGGACTGCGGTGGGGTGCAGGCCTGAACTATTTTGGAGGAACAGCCACTCTATTATTTTTGCCAAGATTACCTGCTTCAAGTGAAACCTATCCGGAACCCTCGCTGACCTGTTTGGTATCATGATATTGATAAGCGGCCACACTTCCCCATGCTTTATCCTGCTTTCTTTGGGATGATCTTTCCTTCTGGATCTTAATTCTGCTAACAGCACCCTTGACTGGCTGCCAGACAAACACAGGCAGGTGAAAAATGGATGGCTCCAGCCTGCCACTGATAACTTCCAAAGCCTTTTTATTCTCAGAATTCCCTCCAAAAAGTACAGGGGGATGGGCTGCCTGTCAACCCCCAGGTCTTGTTCGGCTCTGCCGGCAGCCACCTCCTTTCCTGCTCAGAGCCTATTCCTGAAAGGAAAGGTCTGCTTGGTCCCTGTCTAACTGACCTTTTCTTTTCTTTTCTTTTCTTTTCTTTTCTTCTCTTCTCTTCTCTTTTCTTTCTTTCTTTCTTTCTTTCTTTCTTTCTTTCTTTCTTTCTTTCTTTCTTTCTTTTTCTTTCTTTCGTCTTTGCCTTTTTATTGTTTAAAAATTTTTAGCAAATTGTGTGTGTGTGTGTGTGTGTGTGTGTGTGTGAACAGCTAGAAAGCCCACAATGGTGTATCAAGAAAAATGTCCTTTTTCTTCTTTTCTCCAGTAGTTAATCATTGCAAACAGTTTGATATGAGTTCTTCCAGACTTTTCCTACATGCATAGAAATATATGTCTACTTTTCTTCTATTTAAATGGCAGTGAAAAATAATACCAGTCCATTCATGTTCTGTTCTTAATATACTATGAAGCTTTTTTCTTGTACATTGAAAATATTCTTTGTTCTTGCTTAATGGCTATAAGATACTCCATGTAATACCCATAAAACAGTTAATGTAACCAATCTCCTATCAATAAGCATTGGTATTATTTTCCATCTTGTGGTATTTTATGTGTAATACACTTCAAATTTCATTTTCTATTGCAGTTAACATTTTTGGGTCATCACAGTTGGTCGGGAATTACTTCTCTCTGCATCAACTCCTGTGAGTTTTCTGCATCTTGGTTTTTATGTTACTTAAAAACCAGGAATACAAGATGTTGTCAAATTAAACATGGAATTAGACAAAATGATTTCTCATATAACTGGATAACCCATAGATTTACTTCCTGTGATTCTGATGATTAACAATGTTTAAAATACAAAAACAAATGTGAATCACAGATATGCAAATCAGATTTTGAAAAAAAAACTTTCCTGGTTTCTTATCTGTGGAGATGAGTTATACAATTTTTTTTAAAAGCAGCTCTTCCCCCTTCGTATGCAATCAGTATCATACGTTGAACAGGACTTACATACTGAAAAGTGCTGACAACAGCTTATCGACTTCTTGCATAGCCCAGGCAGTGGGAGAAAGCAAGGACTTGGTTAATACAGATAAAAGGAAGGAACAAATAAAATTATTAAAGATTTCTTGGTGATTCTGAGACCCTCAGACCTGGACACTGTATCTCACAGTGTAATGAAGCCCAGGTCTGAATAAGAGCCATTGAGTACCACAGTAGTGATTTAGGTAAAGCAATGAGCACATGATTATAAGGTAAGTCCTACTAAGGGGGCCTGGCATGATTAGCTTTGCTGGAATATATAAAAGTATCAACTGTTCCTGCAGGGAAATCAATTTAATAGATAACAGCATGTTATACAATGTTTCATCAGTGATATTTAGATCTAAATTAAGAGCAGTTGTGAGATGGGTTGCCGATTTTTCTTGTGATAAAAGGGGAATAGTCCAAGAAATATAGACCAGATGTTATCTTAATCCAGACCTCATGTAAAAAAGCACACTATGGAACAGTAATAATAGTCCATTCTACCTGTTTTTAATTTTCCTACTCTCAGACACCCCCTGCGAAAAATAGATTAAACTGACACATCATTTATGCATCAGCGCTAGCCTGGGATTTACTCTATGTGCAACGGACAGTCTGAAGTTGGCAGCCATTGGTTTTTGATGAATGTTTTAAAATGCTCATTTGACAGTAGCATTTCAGATGAAAAAGAAAAGGCAAAAACCTTGGGCAGTCAGTGGCTTAGAAGAAAAGCTCGCAGTTTGGGGGATAATCCAGACTTCAATAAAGATTCTGAAATTCATTGCTCCTTGACTCTGGGCTACATGATCTGTAGAAAATTTATAGAAAGTCTATATCTGAATACCTCGTAATAAGAAACTCCTTCTGATTTCGCAAAGTGCTTCTAGTCCTTTTGCAAGCCTGTACCTGCGGGGTGCAGTGTGAAAAGGGTGGCTTGGTGGGTGTCCAGAGAGTGATCCTGTTTCCGAGGTGGAGGGTGGAGGGGGCTGTCCAGGGCTCCCTAGGTGGGCGAGGGGCTTCTCAGCCTTGTCTCTATTGCACATGCCATTACATATCTCTGGCCTCTGTTTCATCTGTGCTTTGGACAGGCAGGGCTAAGCTTGGCATGCAGTCAAGCCCATGAGAGCTCTGTGGCAGCACGCAGGAGGGGTGTCTGCAGGGACCCTGCCTGGCAGGTGGCCCATGGCAGCCAGAGCAGATGGACAGAGGATCAGGAGGAGGCTCAGGAAAGGCTCCGGGGACTTGAAGTGAACACTGATGTGTCCAGGGGGACACTATTCAGCTTCAGTTTTGCTAGCATTCGGGCTTGCTGGCTAAGGCCAATAGTTACTTGGATTTGTTTGTTTGTTTGTTTGTTTCTCACTAAGTTGAAAAGTCTCTATTTTAATGCAAAATCCCTGAATTCTTTTTAAGTGTGGTAAAATATACCAAACTTAAAGTTGACCATTTTAACCACTTTCTAATGTACAGTTCCGTGACATTAGATGACATCTCCAGAATTTTTGCATCTTTCCAAATGGAGTGTCTGATCCTATCATACACTTACCCAGCATTCCCTGTGCCCATTGGTTCCCTAGCCAACGCCCGTGTGGTCTCTCTGAATTTGTAACTATTGAAGATAGGTCCTTCCCTCACAGAGAATCCTACAATATTTTTGTCCTTTGGGACCGGTCTGTTTTAGTTAGTGTACTGTGCTCAGGAGTTGTCTATGTTGTCGCAGGTCAGAACTGTCTTCCTTTTTACAGACTGAATGCTAGTCCATTGGGTGCAATCCCTGTTTTCTTTTGTCTGTCTATCAGTGGAGCTGAGCTGTTTTCACCTTCCGGCTGTTGTAAGCAACCCTGCCAGGGATCCCTTGTGATTTTCAAGGGTGTGCTAGGCATCGGAAGCGCATGCTCAGACTTCGTGGGGGCTTTGGACAGCCAGGTGATGACTTGTGCCTCTCACAAATGTGTGGCAGCCAATGAAATGTTTTCTCTAATGCAATACAGGCATACATGGAAAGAGATACTCCAGCAATAATGTAACGGAGGCTCTGAGAAGCCCAGTGAGCCAAACCGGACTGGAATCCCCTTCTGGGTGCACTCTGCAGAGGGAAGGTGGGCTTCCTCCTTTCTGTTCGCAGGTGCCAAAGGCAGTTATTGTGTCCAAGGGACCATTCAGGTGACCCACAGAAGCAGCGTCTGTCCCTTGAGAAGAACCTTTCTTCATTGGCCAAAGCCCTTTGTTATCTTTTTCCTGGGAGAAAACTTTTGAAATGATATTTCTAAATGATTATTTCCATTTTTTTTTAACTTCATGACTGAGAAATAAGAAGACTGTGTAGTAAGAAAAATGAGCCTTCAGGGGCTGCCCGCACAGCCGGACCTCAGCTGGGGGAATTGTCCCAAATGGTTTCAGTAGGGATTACAATTTGGGATTGACTTTTTAAAAAATAATTAACCTTCTGCTCACCAATGACAGTCCAAGGCATTTCAGTGGCTACTGTTGTGGTAATTGCTGTGGCAGTCCAAGTTTCAAAAACTGCTTTATCTTAGCAGAATCTAAGAAAATGAGGTATGAAATGAGAAAAAAATCACTGCCTGTTTTTCTAGCTCTAAATTATCAGTAAAGATATATTTTATTCAGTGCTGCACCCCCAGAGCTGACCAGGAGGCCTGTGTCCTGTGCTGTTTGAGAAAGATATCTAAGTACTGCCTAGAGGAACTGTATGTGTCTGAGATAGGATGCCATTCAAAGAGTTTTAAAAATGATGAAAAAAAAAATAGGGCAGGCAAATCACAGCTTGGTTTGTGTGTTTTAAATATTCTTTCTGAGATCTATATTCACTTTTAAAACAAAGACTTAAAAATTAGCTCTTAATGTAAAAAAGACCTCGTCAGTAGTTGGAGCCGGACACAGGAGGTTAATACTGAAAGAGTGTTATTAGTAATGACCAAAGACCTTTAGCCTCCTGTCCAAAATTCTGTTTTACTGTATAGAATGAGAATGTAAACTCTATCATGTTGGGCTATTTAGTAACTTATTAGTGCATTCATCTTTTCATCATTTGACAGGTGGAAGTAGTAGTTCAGTTTTTAGTTTTAATTATAAGGGATTCCAGATGTAGAACGCTACACAAATTAAAACCAGAGCCCCTTGGATGTCTTTTCAAAGTAGGCTGACTTCAAGGTATCTGCTTTTCATTTCAAAATGTTATTAAAGCTATTACTAAGAAATTCATAGTCTTAGCCTGTTCCAATAATTGACACCTTTAAAGTGACTAAACAGATTGAGAGTGTGCAGAAAAGTCAATTTGTCTTCAAGAATGACCCTAATCATCTATTTCCATAGAATGGATGAATCAGTGTCCTTGAAATTAGCCTGGGACTTGATGAATTGAGCTCTCCCTCTTCCCTGGTTTGCAGATTGTAGATTTACCTTTGTCTTGCTAATTCAAGTTTACTCACAGGGACTTGCATTCAGCAACAAAGATTTAGATACGTGCTTACCTGAGCTTTTGTGGCGTTTTGATTTTACTTTTGCCTCCTGAAACAAACACAAGCATTTTCATGGAAACAAAGCTGCAGGAGCCAGAGGCATTTGACTTTTTATTTTCCTTGATAAGCAGCCTCGGGGGCCAATCTGAGCTGCAAAAAACCCTGCATCCTTGCCCTTGTTCCAGCTTGCTGTGCACCGTCTCCCCGCAGAAGTGGCTCCTAACAGTGGAGATTTTCAGTAACGGGACGGATGGCTGGCTGGGCTGATAAATCCGAGAAATAACTTGTTTGTTGTAAACCGAGCCTGTTTCTGAGGCAGAAATGTTAGGCTTTTATCCTCTGGAGTGTGATTGAAAGGGTGAGAAGTTAATCTGGCAGTCTCATGGTTTCATAATATTTCTCCCCACCCGCTCCCGCCCGCCCCCGCCAAGCGTCGCGTTGCGCCTGCCCCGGTACAAGGCAGGACCGTGACCCGAAACGGAACCCGTCTCCCCAGGGCACATTCTGAGCAGCAACAGCTTGGCTCGAGTGTTTCTTATGAACAGCCGTCCTGAGCACTTGATCTAAATCATGCCATTTCCTTCACAGCATGGCACAGTTAACAAGTCAGTGCATCGACACCATCTACAGATGGCAGTTCAAAAGGTGCGGGTCCCCCCAGCAAGATAAAGGGCAGGGAATGCAGCCGGAGGCTCGGGAGGGCTGCGAGCCCTGATGAGGGCTCGGGGGGGGGGGGGGTACTCGGAGAGGGTGCGTCAGCTGCGTTCAGAAAAGGCACGCGTGTCCTCGCAGATCAAGCCTGCCCTGGGAGAGAGATGTTATTGAAGTAAAGTGCAAACAGCTTGCAGAGTGGGGAGGCTGCCTTCAGCTCAGCTCCTTGCCTAAGAGTGAGGGTGGTGACAGGGTACAGCACGTACCTTGCTCCGTTTATCTGCAACCTGGGCAGGGAGGGGGTTGACAATTTCCTGAGCAAAGCCCCCAGCATCCAAAGTGTTGGTGGGGGCTCTGAGCAAAATGCACATGTCTCCCCTAAGCTCCCAGACAGTGCCCCATCCGTAGGGGTCCCCGGCCACCCTCTCCTGGGCCTGTGCTGCTGCCCGAATTGCATTAGCGCTAATGTCCAGTGAAGACTCGATGAGACATATTGGGCCTTTAGACTTCAAAACAAGCCTAAATTGGAACCACATTGCGGGAATACTTCTTAGCTAACATTTATATTACTTCAGTTACCAAATCCAGACTAAGTTCCCCAGGCTCGGCAGGGGAGGACATAATATATTAGGAAGGAAGGAGGAGGGTGTGCTTCTTGGGCCTCCTTTTATAAAAATGTACAAAAACTTTCCTTGCACTAGTGAGGCCATAACTACAAGACCTGAAAATGTGAATTTCCAGAGGCAGTTGGAGGCTGCTCCCCCAGGCCTGGCTGGGTGTCTAGTGTCCCCTCAAGCATGGGGGAGTGCTTTGTGCACCCTGATCTTACTGGTAATTATGCATGAACAAGCCTGGTGAGCTATCAGAGATTCATGGCTGCTTTGGGAGACCCAGCCAACCACCCCTGGGTCACCTCTGTAAGCAAAGAAAGCCTTTTGGGGACACACGGGTGGGTGCTTGACAAGGGACTTCCATTCTCAGGAGAAAGGAACACAGCAGCAGTGTTGTTTGTTCCCGAGTTCTGCTAGTGAAGAGCTTTCCTTTCTGTGCTTATTTGAATGTGAACTTATTGGTGTGGATGATATATGTGCAACTTAGAAATTCCAACAGCAGGATGGCCTAAGCAGGGATAGAGATGATGTGATGGGGCCTGCTGTGCTTAAAGACTGTACAGGAGGAATCCAAGTGTCCAAAGAGAGATTTCAGCAATAACACTGCTCAGCCTTTGCTTTACAAGGGCCTTACTGTCCCTTGACCAACAGTTTCCACCAGAAGTTCACTGCTTCCTAAATTTATCACCAAAGAGGAGGATAGGAGGACAGGGAAGAGGGAAGGAAGGCTGAAAGGTGATCAGCTAGACCACTCGACATTCTGGCGAGGCAGAGAGCATTTAGTTGTAGCTGTGTCCAAGTTGGGTGAAGGTTTCTTGGTGTGTCTGGCCTATTAGGGTCCCCAGCACATGTTCCATGGTCGCACTCAGTGCCACATCATGCTTCTGAAGGTCTTCTCACACAAGTTTTATAGTCATGTACTGCTGTAGCTTCAGAAATTCTCTCTCTGGACCTTATTGCTACTTGATACTCCTAGACTCAGGTAGGACTTTGGAGAGAAAGCAATAGTTGTACACATCCATGTTTGAATAGTATTTGTTTTGTGCCATGTTAACATCACACCATATACCTTAGTTTTGTTACCACTAGGGGAAGTCTTGCTGGTCAAATTCTGTCTTAGTTGCTTTTATCTCCTTCTGGGACAACATACCTGACACTCAGGATTAATGAAGGAAAGGTTTATTTAGCTCACAATTAATAGAGAGAAAAGCAGCTGGCTCCAAGGCAGGATGGCACATGGTAGAGGGTAATAGTTCATGATGGTACTCTTTCCCTTATACTGCTCCCATGTCCTCTCTTCCAGGGCAGGTGTAGCACTCATATCCATAATCCCAGCAGCACTCACCCATAATCCTTGCATTGGATCATGAATTAATCATGAACTCTAGAAGCCCATGCCATGCCTGAATCAGGCAGGGGTGACATCTAAACGCAAACCATAGTATCTCCTATCTTCATGTTATTTGGAATTTCTACTGGAACATACATAGAAATCATTAGTCACTCTTGGTATTGATGAGGCATTCAAGGAATGTATCTATGTGGTGAAGTCTACCTTGCCAACTTAGTAGTTGAAGCAGTTCAAGAGCCGGGACTGATTCTGTGTCCTTGTGGAAATGAGTACAATGCTGTGGTCATCACACACTGTCAAAATCCTTGTTAGCAATTTGAATGGCTTATGTTGACTTGCCATAGAGAACAGAAACAAAGCAAAAATACACTGAACACAAATCATCACTATGGAATACTTGTGAAAAAGATAGGAGAAAATAAGTATTAAAAAGATAGACAAAATAACAATGAAGGTTGGAACTTGTATTGCGTTTTGCTTTTGAAAGCATCACTGTCCTAAGGGACAGTGCATTTATGTCACGGTGAAGCCTGTGCTATTAGCATTCTTGGAGGTGCTTGTCAGAATCTCCTTCAGCTGTGGTGTGGGCAAGTGGCCCCCACATGTCCATGGGTTAAAGGCTCAAGCCTGGAAGGATCAGAAGTTGATGAAAACAGGAAGGAGGAGGACCTGAGGAGGGCGTTAGGTCAGTGGGGGTGCACCCTCAAGGTGGATGGTGAAACCCTGATCTCTTCCTCTGTCTCATCTGCTGTGAGATGAATGAATTTTCCTTGATGATATGATCTCGCTTCTGGGCTGCCTCATCACAGACTCAAGGTAATAGTGCCAACCAACCATGGACTGCACCCTCCGCAGCTTCCCTCTTTTAAAGTAGGTAAAGGCTCAGGTATTTTGTTACAATCATGGAAAGCTGACAAACAAATCTTTGGAAAGTTTAGTTTGTAAGCTTCTCAGAAAACAGCTTAGCTTTTTTCTTTTTTTTGAAAATGTGTTTCATACTGGCATTTGCCTTTTGTCTACTGCCAACTCTGTAACCTATGTTAACCTTTCATTTACCTGATTTATAAGTCCTGAATCCAAATGAGCTCTTCAAATATCCAAGTATAGCCTCTAAGACTGAGCATTTTGTTCTCTGTTGAGACCATTCATGAGAAGAAAGACTCACCCTTGAGGGCAAATCCAGAAGAGAATATGTACCAGTGTTTTGAGCTACAGAAGCACCTTATACTTTGTGCTATTAAGAAAGAACATCATGTTCTTTTGAACATACTTCTCAGTTAATGGCAAGGCAAATAGTTCATTAAACATGAGAACTGTAATAAAAAGCTTTCAGTGACCCCTGACTTACCACATGTCTTGGTTATGTTCCTTATTGTTGAGAAAAATACCTGACACTCAAAAGTTAAGGGGGGAAAGGTTTGTTTCAACTCACAGTGTGTAGAGAGGTCTTGGTTATGTTCCTTATTGTTGAGAAAAATACCTGACACTCAAAAGTTAAGGGGGGAAAGGTTTGTTTCAACTCACAGTGTGTAGAGAGGTTTCAGTCTGTAGTTGGCTGGCTCCAAAGTAGGGTGGCATGGTAGAGACACATGGAGAGGAGAAATAACCTATGGAGTGGCAGGCAGGCAGGAAGCAGCAGCAGCAGCTGCTGCTGCTGTTATAACAAGGAGCCTGCATTTTCTGTTCATCCCTGGCTTTTGGTTTTTTACATCAAAGATGGGCTTCTGTCTTCAGTAAATCTATTCATAGAATTTATTCAGCCATACCTAGAGCTAGGTGGACAAACTCTTAATCCCAGTATCATACATCCTAAACCCAATCAGGTCTGGAAAGCCCCTCCTATAAGTGTAGGAGGCTTTGGAGAAACATCCAGACATATAACAACCATTCACCATGTGTCAAACTTGATGTGATTTCAAAGTACAATATGTATTTTTTGTTAGTGAGTGCCAATGTTTACACTGTTTTTTCCCCTTTGTTTCATTTGGTGAAAAAGAAAGAAAGAAAGAAAGAAAGAAAGAAAGAAAGAAAGAAAGAAAGAAAGAAAGAAAGAAAAAAGAAAGAAAGAATGTAGAAAACTATATGGATTCAACAACATTGTTCACCCTGATTCACACCCTATACTTCTCTTCCCATGTCATGTGACTGGCCCCTGCTTTTAATGCTCTCAAGTGTACCTTTTTGATTCACTGACATTGACCCTGCCCATGTGCTATGTTCTGGCTAAGTGAGTGTAGGGATAAGCAGAAGCCAATAGCACCATTCCAATGTGCAGTCTTTGTGAAGCATAACCGAGATACACGTGTGCCACGTAACAGCGGCTCAGTTAGTGGTGGATCACATGTAGCCAGTGGTCCAATGAAATTAAAATGCCTGGTATCATCATGCCTGCCCATCTCGGCTGGTGTGAGCCACTGTACGATGCTCCCACAATGATGAAACCCTCTCAGTGGAAGTCTCAGAGTGGATCCTTGTGCTTCAGAGACACCTGGTTACTTGTTTATAAGTCATTTCGTATTGAAGCTGTGATGGCCACAAAATAGAGATATAGTAGTTATAACCCCAATCATGCATCTAAACAAGGCAGGCAAAATCTAAGTGAGTAGTGCCTAGGAGAAAATTCTAAGTGCTAGTCACCTAGACAAGAACCACCTAAGGAGTAATTTCCAGGAATTCTGCAATTAAGAAAAATATTTAAGGAATTTCACAAGAATTCAAGTTTGTGCCTTGCATTTATAGAGGAAATAATTTTGGGTGGAGTATGCTTGGGGCAGTGCATTAAAAATGACTATGAATCCAGGTAACATTGGGTTAAATGGAGGTTGGCAGTGTAGTATGGTAGAGAACGGGTATTGGCAGTAGTATTTGTAAGGCAGGCCATATAGGCACAGTAAAAATTATGCGGTAATTTCCAGTGCAGATGGCAAGAGTAATTACCAAGTTATCTATAGGATAGCGTATAAATTTGGAGAAAGGAAACATCAATCCATCTTTTACTGGGTTAAGACATGACTTTTATAGCTTGGGTTCAGAGATTAAACTGATTGGCTATCTCCACACATCCTTTTTTGTCTCTCCCCCACCCTCACTTGTCTTTTCTGGTTCTTATTAAGAGAAATGGGCGATAAGTAAGTGGTTTCTATTTTTAAATTTTTTTTTATGAGTCTATGTTTCCACTCCTTCTGTGAAACTGATCCATATACAGCTTCATTTCTTTTCCATGTTCCTTCCTTCTCTCTGTCCTGTTCCACTTGAGGACGATCTTTCTCCTTACTTCCTGTCATCAGCCTCTTGTTTTATTCTTCATTGATGTGTTTCTCACAGAAGGGAAAGAATGTGATAGTTAAACTTGTGTTTCTGATTTCTTTTACTTATGATAATGGTCTCAACTTGCATCCACTTTCCCACACATGACTCATGTTTATCTTTCTGGCAGAGCAGTACTCCACGGTGTGTACACACTCTACTGTCTTTATCCACTGTCTGTTGAGGAATGCAAGGGCTGTGTCTAAGCTTTAGCTATTACAAGTTGTATTGCTGTAAACATGGATGTGCCTGCACCGCTGTAATACAATGTCTTTAGTTCTTTGGGAAGATACCTAGCAGGGGAAGAGCTGAGGCAAAAAGAATTTCTAGTTTGAGTGTTTTGAGCAGTTTTCATACTGATTTCCACTGTGGTTGTACTAGTTTATATTCTCACCAAAAATGTAGAAGGGCTCCTTCCTTCCTGAAGCCTCAGTGATGTTTGTTACTATTTGATTTCTTGATGATGTGTGTTTTTTCTGGAGCAAGATGGAACCTCTGTGTTATTTTAATTTGTACTTCTCTAGTGGCCAGTGGTGTTGCATATTTCTTCATGTGTTTGTTGACCACTTGTATGTGCTCTTCTGAGAAGTGTCTATTCATTTCACTTGCCCAATTTTGGTTAGATCTTTTATTTTGGGGGTCCCTTTTTTGAGTTCTTTATATATCCTAGAGATTAGTTCTCTGTCTTAGGAATCACTGGCAAAGACTTTTCCACATTCTGTAGGTTGTCTCTTTGCTCTGGTGGTTGTTTCTTTTGCCATGCAGAAGCTTTTAAATTTTATATGATCCTATCTGTTGTTTCTTGGTACTATTTCCTGTGCAAGGGGGTTTCTGTTCAGAAGGTCCTTGTCTCTGTCCATGACTTTATGTTCTTTATATTTCCAAGTATCCTATTTTATTGCTTCATAAAGACAAAGCTCAAACTATTGGGCAGATCTAGGACAGTATCTGAGTTTTCTCCAGTCATCTATGTCTTAGGCTTTGGCGAACAGTAAAAGCTTGAGGACATGAAATGAAGCATCATTGGTAGGTGATATAATGATATGGAAACTTCCAGATCTTTCTCTGCTCCCTCAGCTTTGCTTCCATAAGTAAACAATATATTTTCTCTATTCTATGGTTGTTACTATTGCAGAACACAGATTTAGTAGATATAATCCCATAATACATCAGAGTCAGATATTATTCAGAACATTTGTTTTGGCATGCTTTGGAAAGAGATTAACATTTGAACTGATACACTGAGCAATGCATCCCTTGAAGTGTGGGCCTTGTCCATTCAGTTGAAGCCATGAATAGATGGAAAGAGGGATGTCTCTTCAACAAGAGGAAACTCTGCCTGATACGTTTGAGAGCCAGAATGTCATCTCTGCAGATTTTGCTCTTACTGTCTCCCAGAATTGCTTGTCAGTTACTTATAATCTATCTATCTATCTATCTATCTATCTATCTATCTATCTATCTATCTATCTATCTATCTATCTGTCATGCATGCATGTAGCCATCCATCTATCCCATCCCATGCACTCTATTTCTTTGGAGAACCTTGCCTAATACAAACTTCAAGTCCTTAACTTTCCTAATATCCAAGTATTCTCCCATAAGCCTCTTGTATGAAGAAATTCTGGGGCCACTCACTGTCCCCTGCCTGGTAGGAACTTCCTAAGCAGCTTCTCAAGTGTAAAAGGCAAATGTTAGAAGAGAAAATAAAATTCCTTTATACAGAGTCATCTCGTATCTATTTCCACTATTTAAACACTTTAAAATTTCATCTTGTTAGTATCTTGGGAAATTTCAAATTTTTCCTCAGGGTATATTTTCTTGCCCAACTTGAGCTTTTAGGAATATGATCAAGAATTTTCCAGAGAATGTTTCCACTTTGGCAGCAGCCCCCTTTCCTGGTTGCCCTCTGTGAGTCATATGAAATATTTGTCTCATTCCAAATTACTCACTTGCTTTGTGAACCTGCTTACTGTGGAGACCACAACATTTGTTGGCTGCTGAAGAGTGTTTTTTTGGGGTGGGGGATGGGGTCAGAGGAAGGGGAAAGAAGTGGCCTCTAAAGAAAAGGAGAGGGTCAAAAGTTACTTGAGGTGAGGGATATGCCAACTAACCTGTTTTGATCATTTCATAATGTACATGTGTATTAAAATGTCACACCAGACCCATAGCTGTATACTTTCTACAATTTTTTATTAATAAATTGCTTTTCAAAGGACAATTTACAATTCTTTGGTAGAAAAAGAAAAGGACAAGGAGTGGAAATCCATCGCCTATTTTGAGTCTTCTGCACATGGAATAGGAGGAGAGGAATGCTTTAGTTGGCTCCCAGAGAAAATTTCCCAGGACTTGTGAAATAAAAATAGAGCCATCAGTTGTCTTCTCCCTTGTCAACTGCATGCCTTTCTCCTCTTTCTTTCTCCATACACACATCATGATTAAAATCCAGGCTTTGCAGTCTTTATCCCTGGATGTGGACAGTTTCTCCTGCTGCAAGCACTCTTCCATGTGGAAGCGGAAGGGGCTCAGACAGACCCTTTCATTGGAAGAGTGGTCCACTCCCATAGCAATTGCACCCATGCTTCACAGAATCAGGAACTGGGAGGAATGCTTTTGGTACCTGTTGAAGGACAGAGCATGAGCAAGATGTTTTCCTTCCTGGTTTTATCTGAGGTTCCTGTAAAATATAATTGAAACAAACATATATGATGCTTTTTTTTCTTTGACACATCCCTCCTTCCACAGAATCAAGACTGACAAAATCAAACTCTGGCTCCTCCATTCTCAAGGCAGGTAGAGAACTTCAGTGTCCGTCTCCATTTTACTAGTGCCTGTGAGAAGTGTGACAGGTCAGGCCCAGGTTCCTGCAGACCCCTCCAAATTTTGCCTCTGCCATTTCTTAGCCATGTAAGCTTGGCCAGATTAGGCAGTTTCTCTCACATATGGTCACCTCATTAGTGAAATGGAGATAATAATACTACCTAGCTGATGGAGTCCTTGTGAGATGTCACCCATGTGCGATGTCACCCATGTTGTGGCCTCAAGCACGTTCAACCAAAGTCAGCTATTTGATAGCTACTATTCGAATTTTGTTGGAAGGGCCACCCCACGCTCCAGCTCAACACTAACTGGTTGTGTTTTTATGTCAACAAACTGCAACTTTGCATGCAAGTAGTTAAATTTACGTTCAGTTTCAAGCAATCGTGTTCATGAATGGTGGTTTTAAAGGCATGGAAAGTTTCATTAAAACATTCTAAATTCCATACCTAGGTCTAGCTGTCCCATCAGGGAGAACTAAACCAGGGTTAGTTGGATTCTCTTTTGCTCAGAGGGTGAAAGGAGCTTTGTCTGAAGTTGCCAGGAAAAAGGTAGGAGGGTCTGGTGGTGCAGTGAAGGGACTGATGATGTCCCAGCTTCCAGGGTGCGAGTCTCCTTCCACGTGGTGGGGAGTGCCTGGGTCTGAGAAAGACAGATTGATACGGAGTGGCTGTTAGGCAAGAGAGACAGTGAAAGAAAATAGAGTTATAGAGGACTGCTGCCTACTCCTAAGAAGAGGCGAGAAAGAGCAGCACAGAGCTCTCAGGGGCATAGTACATCGAATAGATTACCGAATGACCTTGAGTCATTCGCCAGAGTGAGGAGCAAAGTGAGAAAGACACAGATAATTTTCGCCGCCCGTGATGCTGCTGCTATCCAGGCACACATCCAATCACTGTCCATAAGTGGCTGAACGACAGAAAGTCCTGCTATAGACCCACAAGCCCATGAAATATACATTTTCGTAAGAGGGTCCTCTGCTACCGCCGATGCGAGATTGCTTTTATTTCTAAATAAAAATGATTTCATTTAGAAGGGACTGCTTTTATTTTCATCTCCTAAAATGTGAGTCTGCTCAGCATTTAGAATTTTGAGTCTTACAATTTGTACTCTAGGCCACTAGATCAATGAAGGTGGTGTTGTCGCGATAATTGCGTCAGCCACCTTTGGCACCATGTGTTTGAGGAATTACTATTAAAAAACAAAACCTTTTCCTTCTTAGGGTACAGTAGGTCGAACCCTATGCCTGGATATATGTCACCAGGTTGAACTCAGCTGAGGCTAATGGAATGATTCTCAGCTCTTTAAAATGTTTTGGGCTCTGCACAAGCCAAGATATATTTGGCCTCTGGTCCATTACATCCCTTGGCTTTTAAATTCTGATGCAGTCTAGGGGAAATTTCCTGCAGGCTTGGGATTTGTTTACACTTACCTCGTCCCTGTGTGGTTTCTTGAGAGCTAGTTGGTGTTCATTACTCTTTGGAGCCTATTTTTCATTTGTGCTGAGAATTTTAATTATGGTCAGAGTGGATGAACTCAAACCCTGCAATGTTCAGGGTTGCTGAGAAGCTTAGAAGCCACACGACTTTAATTGATTTCACACTTACCAAAAATGCATCTTCCCACATGCCTATGGGCCTTGTCCAGGCTCTCACTCTGGGCGTGGCAGGCTGGTCTGCATGTCTGGGGTGGGGGTTGGGCTGTGCATTCTTACACGGTTCCTTTCCACCACTTTCCTCTGCCTCTCAGAGACCTAATAATTCTGCTCTCAAAAATATAGACTCTGCTACTTCCATTCTTTAACCCAGAAATAAAATTTCTTTTCTCATCTACCAAGAGTAGACATCCCAAATCCCAAATATACTTTCTTCCCATCTTTAAGTTTGTTTAATTTCACTCCAGCAAGAAGCCAAATCCAGCTCTTCTTTTCTCCCTCTCCTTGTACCCAGAAATATGGCCCTCTACCTAAAAATCCTCATTTTCTGTTTTATAGGAGCTGCCTCCTCAGTGTTCTTTCTAAATTACTTATCTCAGCTGTGCAGGTATTAGGTAATCCTATTCCCCCAGGGGTTTCCACATTGTCAAAGCCCAGTTTTGAATTCTTTGTAGCAGACACAGTGAGTTGACTTCAAGATTGTCATTGTTCCTTTCTTCCTAGTCATAAAAGACCCAATGCTGCAGTCCACCCTTCTCCTGTGCAGTTCAGAAGTGAGTGTTGATTGGTCAGAACCAATTGTGATGACCCTGTTGTCAGTACTTGGTTTAGGAAGAGACTGGGTACCAATCTTCGCTGAGTCTGCTGGGAGCTTTTGGAAGATTTCTTCACTCTTCAAAGTGGCCTAGAGTAGAATCAGTGCTCTTCTCCCCTTTCTTCTCCTCCCGTCCCTTCCCTCCTCCCCTCCCTCCTTCCTCTCCCCTATTTCTCCTCCCCCTTCTCCTCTTCTCTCTCCTCCTCCTGCTCCTTCCTCTCTCTCCCTCCCTCCTGCTCTCTCTCTGTCTCTGTCTCTCTCTCTCTCTCCCTGTCTCTCTCTCTCTCTGTTTCTCTCCTGCTACCATTATATCACATCTAGATATTCCTGCATCTAAGTGTGATGCCTGGCTTTGAGCCAGCCATCCTGGGACCCTGGAGGGGAAGGTCTGAGGAAAAATATGATATACCGAAGACTTTGATTCTGGGACTTGGGTGGCATTGTTGGTCCACTGAGTCAACTGAGGCATTATCTCTTAACATTTACTTGTGGATGATAAAATTCTCTGGGTCAGGCTTTCTGCTCCTTGGATCTGATCCACTTTCTGTCCAGTCCAAGTCCCCCTCAGTTGTGTGGGAGTCAGTAGTGTCTCAGGATGCTAGCTGCTTCCCCACTCTTTCATGCCCTTTGTCTCCATCACAGTTTACCCCAGCAGGGGTTGTTCTTTCACTTCTCCTAATGCATCTATCCAAAATTTCTTTTATACCCCCCTGAGCCACTGAATCAGTTCCTCCCTTTAAATCTTACCCTGCAACAGGCCCTTTCTTGTCAGTGTTTGATTAGCTCCCTATGATAGCTCACATGAAGGATGCTCTATAAAAGTGAATTATGCTGTACTGTGTTATATTGCTCTGCTTCAAGGCCCAGTAGGAACCATGGGAAACAGATGAGCACAGGGGTCGGAGGCCCAGACTGCAGAGGAAGCCTGCAGAGGGATAGCACACTGAGACCCTCCCAGGGACACATGGAAAAGCTCCAGTAGTTGCCAGACTCTCTGAGGTATATGCTAGAAGTAAAACACTAGTTTATGTGACAGCCTGGATGCCCGTGGGATGAACTGAGGAGTTTCATCACTGTAGATCATAGAATTTTAAATAAGTGTGATATTCCAGAAGCTGAAACAATCTTTGAAAACAAAATATAAAAGCCCAAGAATGTGGTCTGTACTGGATGCAGGCCAGGCTCAGCCTTTGTTCCCAATCTCCCCCCAACTCAGAGAGTGTCTTTGTAGAGTTTGGGCCTAGTTAAAGAGTCTTGATTAAGCACCTATTTAGGAAAGCGCAGGGCCCAGGGTTCGATCCCCAGTACTGTCTGCCTCGCAGGTGCTAGCCCCCCCCCGGGACATCCTGAGCCAGTGATAGAGTCTGGGCATGGTGGGGCAGGCCTGTAATCCCAGCGCTAGGGAGGCTGAAAACAGAAGGATTACTACTAGTCTGAGCTGCATAGTGAGATCCTGTATGTATATATATATATATATATATATATATATATATATATATATATATATATGGTCTTGAGTCGTATCCTGAAAGCTGGAGTAAGCCCTAATCTAACCTGCAAAGATTTGCTTGGCTGGATGCTTTCCAGGATGCTGCAGGACACTGGTCATAGGCTGCTCCACTCGCAGCCCAGCTTCTGCTTTTCTGGCCCGTGGCTCCTGGTGTCGTGCCCCCTCCCTCCCTTTACCAACAAACTTCACACTCAGTGTCTTCTGTGTTTGCATTTCCTGCTTTTTCAGATTTGCTCACTGTGTTTCTTTCAGAACGCTCAGCTCTTGTGGCTCCCTCTCAGCTTCTCGCCGTCTTGCAGGCTTCAGATCATGCGCCAGCTCCTCCCTGAAGCAACCCTCTGGAGAAGCAATGTTGGAGCCGCATCTTGGCTCATGTGCATCTCTGCTGAGTCTCCCAGGTGTGGGCCTTTTGCAGTCCAAGCCTGATTGAAAATGCTAATATTCAGGGGACTGGGGAGACAGCTCAGAGGCTTACGCACCTGCTGGTAAGTGCAAGGTCCTGAGTTTGATCCCTGGTACTGAAACAAAACAAAACAAAACAAAACAAAGCAAAACTAAAATACTAATATTCAGGGCTATGGTGCCCATTTATGAGTGGCATGTAATAGGTGATATTAGCATTTTCCCTTCCTTTTTCTTCCTCTCTGGAACTGACTTTCCCCCTTCCTTTATAGATTCCTTATATCACCTTTAAAATTCTGTTGGAAATTGTGTTTTAAAATATTATTTATCCTTGAGATGCTATCCACATTTGAGAATCATTTACACATCCCTCCCATGTTATTTGTATGAAAATAGGATCAATAGTTGGGATAGTTGAGAGCAGAGGCAGAGGGGGCTGGGTTCACCTGGGGTTTGGTTTCCCATGGATTATTCCATTTCACCGTTGTCTGTTTGTTGAAGCTGTGTTGATCATTGAAATCTATGTGGTCAGAGCCCAGTAGCAGAACCCTTTGGGCACCTCGTCATGTGCACAATGAATGTTTGGGAGCCCTACTCCCCTCAGTCCAGCCTTTCACCCTTTATACCTTCACCTTTCTTGCTTCTTCTGTTCCTGGCCTGGAGCCCGTCCCTGGGTCTTGTGTTGGACAGATCCTCCAGATTAATCCCCACGTGAGCACTTGAACATGGTGCTGCATTTTCATTGAGACCCTGCCTCTTGTCCCAATGGGCTCCTGCGTTCCTGCCTGTGATTCAGCCTCTGAAGCCTAACCCTATAAGGGAAAGCCTTACTCTGAAAGCTCTTCATCACTGGTACAACATTACCTGAGAATAACAACTTAGACAAGGAAGATTTCTTTTGCTCACAGTTTCAGAGGTTTGGTCCATGGTTTGGGGGCTTCAGTGTTTATGGGCCAAGATGAGGTAGAGCACGAGAGCAGAAGGGTTTGGGGGTTGCAGAACACTCCACTCATGGTGGTCAGGAGCCAGAGCCAGAGACCATGCACGGGGAGGCATCCTGCTCCTGTTGCTTGCTACACAAGCCTTTAGCCTACTGGGCGGTGCCACTGCTCACATTGAGGCCATTCTGAAGCCCCATGTGATGGCTTCAGAGTGCTCCTTTCTTGCTCTGATCATTAGATCCTTGACAGAAAAGAAGGCCTCTCTCTTCGAGGTTAAATTAGAATCTGATCTCCAAGTTTCTCTTTTGTAAGGTCTGTCTGGATCCAGTATGTGAGAATTATGTTGGTTACCTCTTTGTCTTGCCTTGGCTCTTTGAAGACACACACACCACTATCACTACCACCACCATCGCCACCACCACCACTATCACCACCACCATTTGGCTTTGGTTAGAATCCACAATGACACAGACTTGGAAATACAGTTGCTCTACTTTCTAGGTGAATCCAGGAAAGCTTAATTCTTCCAGATTTATGCTTCTCATCCATTATTCCAAATCATTGCAGTTTAAAATCCTTTCTGGTTGAGTTTTGGTGGCCCTTCTCTTTTTAGTTCATCTGATTAAAAATGTGAGCTCAAGTTTCAGGTGACTATTTTAATCACCAGACATAGAAGAAGGCTAATCTGGTCAGTGGATTCTTGTTTTTCCAAAGAGGAACTTTCATTTGTCTTTTTGGTCCAGGTCCTGCTTGGAGGGACTCAAAGAAATATTATTCAAAGAGGGCAATTTCTTACTGTATAAAGTCTTCTTTTCATCTCACTTGCACATCTTGTAGCCATGCATGGCTGTGGATGAAGTGACAGAAGCAGCAGTTACTCAGATGTCCCTTGTATTTGTCCCCATCTTTTGGTGCAAGGGCCTTGGCTGTAAGCTCCCATTTGTGCTTCCCTGGATGTCTTAGGAGTTCTTGGGGAGGGTATCCCACATACCCACAGTCAGCCCTTCCCATCCTGCCAGATAGTGCTGGGAGCTACTGGGCCCTAGGATCTCCATGCTACATGGATGGCACCCTTCTTCCATAGCACAGGTGTTGGAGGACTTCTCCCACCGCACTAGGCACTGTAGGTAGCTCTACAGATCCCCACTACTCAGGCTCACATCTGCCCTGAGGTGTGGAGGGAGGGGCATCTGCGGTGCCTCAGGACCTGCCACTGCAGAGAAACCCTGGGACTACAGCCCTGGGATGGCTACAGCTGTGAGATGTGTGCTTTTAAATTCGCATGAATCCTGTACAGTGCACTGTGTGAGGCAGAGTCCTGGGAATTAGCATTCTTTATTCACAATCTTAAATCCAGTGAGTATCTGAACCAGAAGATAAATTCAAATGACAGACATGAGATTGATTTCAGAATTGCTACTGCCTTGGTGACCTGAGCTTTCTATGTCATTAGAGCCACCATGCCTAGCTTTGTGTTGTCATATACAAATGCAGGAGCTACTGTACTGGCTTTCTTATTACTTCTCTGATGTGCTAAGGGATTTTCAAGGATGAGAAAGGCCCAATTCTAAATGACTTACGCAACGAGAAAAATTTCCCATTCCCCATCAGAAGGGGCCCTGTGCTTAGGCAGGTCCATGGCTGATCACAGATCTAGGTCCTTTCTAGGCTGCTCGATCAGTTTCAGTGCCTTGGTTCTCTCTGCAGACTAATTTCTTTCATGGAAGATGGTGAGGATGTTTACAGCTATGAGAACTAGTGGAGGAAGAGGTTGCTTTGTCTTCCATAGATCTTTATGAGCAAGAAAAGCCTTCTCACATCCCCATACTGGTAGGCCTCTCTCCTCTCACTTGATAGAAGTTCATCAAATGTTCATGGCAGAACTAGTCCCCAGGAAGAGGAATGCCATTAGAATGCCTGGTTTAATGGAGCACAGCTGGGTGTCATGTGTGGCTTGCCCAAAGAAAATTTGGGGTCAGAAGTTCTGGGTAGGTCGTCAACAGCATGCTACGCCTAGGAATGACCAGCTGTAACTCAAACCTGTACTTCAAGTAAAAATCAGTGATGATAAGAGGTGCTTGGTCTTTCTACACCCCACAATTCCAGTGCCCTAAGGACAGCAGGTGTCTTGACTTACAAAGAGACGGAGTAATGGACCAGTTTTACCTGCACAGGCTTGAAAAGAAAATGCCCCACCTCCTGTGAGACAGGAAGGAAAGAACTCAGGAAGGACAGGGGGTGTGGGCAGGGACCAGGAAGTGCAGGCTTGCTGTGACACTCCTGGAGGCCTTGTAAACCCCAGCCTCTTCACAGAGAAAATTCTAACAGCTAAGCAGGAATGGGCTTCGAGGCCTGAGGTGATTCTGATTATTTTCAGGAAGTTCAGGGAATTTCTTTGATTTGCAAAGAACACTTCTCGTATCCAGGAAGCCTGACACGTTTTTCACATGCTTTCTCTCCCTGTACCACCTACTGTCTCCTGACCTAAAGCCCCTGCTCTTAGTATTGGATGGGCTGAACTTGAGTTCTGTATTCTCTAAACTCTCCGCAGGGTTTTATGATTCACACAGTCTCTGATCCTCAGAGTTAATATAACTTAACTAAAGATAGAACATACTTCTCTGAGAAATAACTGGATTCAGCCACATAGTGGGTACTGATTAATCACTTAACATGCAATTTTTCAAGTCTTTTTCAAGCTGGTCTTCTGATGGCTCTGGGATAAGATGAAGATGTTACAGTTAGTTTTGTGGCATAAGACAGTGTTCTCACGGAGTGGTAGGGTTAGCTGATAGTAATGTTAGCTGTCTATTTAAGATTACAGTATTCCTTACCTATAAAGTGAACATCACCAATGCCCTGGGTGTATCTTTTGTATTCAACCAAATTGGCTTCTCTGTCTTCCCTACCAGATAAAGGTTCTGCCATCTGAACATAAAACCATAACAAGTGAAAGGACCTACTTGATTTATTGAACACTTGCAAAATATCTGTAAACTGGAGATATATATATGAAAAAGAATATAAATATATATTCATATATAATGCATGGCATCACATGGTGCTTTTGTCATGCATCACAGACCATGTTTTAAGCTGTACAGCCAGGATGGTATAGCTGAAGGAGGTGTGTCCGCCTCGCCAGCCGTTTCTGCCATAACATCAGCACAAGCTTTCAAAGTCTCAAGGTCAACCATCACTTCTGTGCTTCAGGCCCTCGAAGAGATTCCTAGTTGGCTCTGTGAAAACAAAACCTCCACTTCTCCTTTACTATTCTGCATTCTCAGAGGCTAGAACAACGTGCTGCCCACTGAAGGTAAAGACAGACTTTGTGAGAGAAGGAATGAAGACCAAGAGCCTCCCCCCAGCCGTGGGCCCAGCCACCTCATCTTTCCTTCTCCCTGGTCTTCACTTGCTCTTTATAAACAAGATGTCCTGTACTGCTGCAGTTCTAGAGGCTGTGGCGGTTCCCCTCCAGGCCTTTCCTGGGCTGCGCTGGCTGCCTCAGGTGCATGCCCTCCTCCACGCCGCCCTCCACATGTGCCCACTCTTCTTGTCCTTTGCGGTTCTGCTCTAGATGTCACTTGTATACTGTGCACATTCTTCTTACATCCCACCCATGGGCCCAGATGACTCCTGTACCCCTCCAGTGTGCTCCCACAGCTGCCTCTAGGGAGCTTGGTTATACTGTGGACCACGGGCCACTGACTGAGTTGGTTCTGTCTGTCTCATCCACTAGCTGTGATGATCCCCAGGGCCAGGCTTAATATCCAGTATTTAGTAGCTAAACAGGCCAGTCTTATAGCTCGCCCCACCCAGTGGATCCTTGAGGAAACCAGGCACCCGACCAGCCAATGTGCTGTCCAGAGCCACCAGCAACTTCACCTCATGTGAGCTGGGCCTTGAGTTAAGTCTCCCAACTGCACGTGTTTCCTTAGTTGTCTCATTCCCAGATGTAGCCAATGTCCCAGAACCACAGGATGAGTTACCTTATGGTAACACTTGAAAAACATGGTTTGAAGCCCAAGTAAGCATATCATTAATCCAAAAGGCAAATACAAAAGCTAAAAAAAAAAAATCCTCTATTATTTAAACTACCCTTGTCATTGTTTCCTCCAGCATCCTGAGGCTGCTGAAAGAGAGTGACATAACAGTGCGCTTGCTGCAAGGGAGTGCCTGGGTTGCTGTCTGACAGTCAAAGGCAGCTCCGCTGGTGGACGCTGATGGTATCTCTGAGGTTTTTGTTGCACCGATGTTAAGGACGTCTTTGGCTGCAAGACTCCTGGTGGAAAGCGCCATCCCGAGAGCATATCCATTTCCTCAGCAGTGGCAGCCAGCAGTGCACGCGGTGAAAAAGAGAACAAAGGCAATGTGGACCAGGAAAAACAGTAGAGGCTTTGAAATCTCGGGGCCCTGGCCTGAGTTTTCCTTTACTGCTTGACAACCCTGGGTACAGTGTTTTCTGTGACTGTTTGTTTCTTTGTCTATGAAGTAGGGCTACCAGGGAAGCTCACAGAAGGGCCAGTGCATGGTGGGTGTTTAATGTAGTGCCTAGCTGTACCAGATCCTGTTCTCTACACAGATGTGCTCTTTTTTTCTTTTCCTTTTTTTTTTTTTTTTGGTGGAACCAGGGATTGAACTCAGGCCCTTACACTTGCCAGGCGAGCACTTATTCTACTGAGCCATTGCCCTGGCCCCTAGATGTGCTCTTTTGCCATCATTTTTGCAGTGCTGTTTTTCCTGCACCAATATAGCTTCATCACTATGCCTGTTAGGTGCTCAGGAATATGGGGTGATTCACAAATGTAGACAAGATACAGGATTACTGCACAGCTGCAGTTTTGTTCCAAATAACCTCAGGTTACTGTCTCTTCTTGCCTTCTCTCAGAATACACGTGGGGGACCTGTTTCCTCATGTCTCCTAGATGTTATCTTTACAAACACACATTTACTGTACAGAAAGAATCACTGTCTGGTTTTGTGACAGTAACAGTTTTGTAAGAGGAATCAACAACTTTCTCAATGGAGCACACATTTTGTCATCTGTCTTTGCTGAGATGAATGACAGGATTGATACAAGAATGGGACCTCTAAGGTCCCTGGTGGAGTCAATTTAGGGTTTTTCTTGGAATCCAGACAAATTTAGCTGAGCACAAATTAAGAATCAGTAGGGACCTTGGAAAGTGGCTCAGTCCCTGTTTCATAGTTTTCTCGGTTTTCCCTGGGGAAAGTAACAATACCAACTTGTTTGCCAACCACTCCTACACATTGCCACTCTGTCCTTATGCTAATACATATTATACTAATGCACATTTATGGCATAGGGGCTAAGCTATCTTATATCTGTCCGCTAGTAGCAAGTTGGTAAGGCCTAGGCCTCTGTGTTGAAGCAGTGCTGAGATCTCCAAGGGATACAAAATGCAATTATTGATGAGTGGCATGAGTCCAATGCCCTGTGATTCTTTTTCTTTTAATCACTGAGGAGTAGGTATTCTCCCTGCGTTACCAGTTGGGGTGGGGCGGGGGAAGCCTGTACAAGTTCAGAATGCCTGAGTCAGATTAGCATGAAAATCTTACTGCTCGCGTCTTGGCAAATCACTGTCATTCTAGATCATTGCTTTGGAAAGCTTTCTTTGGAAAATGTAAAGGTATTATAATTTCAAGGCAAAACAATTTGTTTTTTCTCATTAAAAAAAGATGTATGTAAAAAGGAATGCTTCTAATAAGCAATGAAACAAGGATGTAACATCATTGGGGAGAGTGAAATGGAGAAAAACCAAAATCATTTAGCAAATTGAAGCCAATCAGAATTTCACGGCACTTTTAAGCTTGAGCCCAAACATGACACAAAGGTGTATGTGTCCTACGGTGTCCTTAGCAAGGGCCATTAAGCCCTGGGAACCTTTCCAGCAGTGGATTTCAATAACAATAACCCTGCACAGAGCATCTGAGGCTTGTCACCTAGAAAATCAGCACTGCGCAGGGTCCGATGAAAGTGCTCACTGGTTCCTCGCAAGGTGTGTACCCGATGGCCACACACACAATCCTCTGCAAAGGGACAGTTTTGAAAATGTAAGGAAGATCCATTCATCACCACAAGACAGTAAGCATACATTGATACACCCTGAGGAAGTCTGAGAGAAAGATACAGAAAGGGACAATTGTAGGGCCAGCCAAATAGCTCAGCAGATTAAAACGCCTGCTTAGACAGAGCGAAGAGGCACGCTGTGCGGGCCCCGCCCCTGGGGCGTGCTGAGACACATTGAGACTGGGTGTAGCGGTGCGCACCTATAATCTCACTGCATAGATTGGACTCGTAGTGATCCTTCCTGGTTTTCAGCCTCCCAAGCGCTGGGATTACAGGTATGCGCCACCATGCCCAGTCGCAATAGCTGTCTTGCGGGGGGGGGGCGGCATAGCACGCTGGCTATCACACCCCGGCCACTGCACTTCTAAGCAGGCACTTTATTCCGCTGAGCTATCAGACAGGTCTTTCACTATAAATCCTAACCAGTTGTAGATTGTGCAGGGTTCTAGCAGTGGCTCATATGCTAGACCACTAGATCAAAGCAGAACTGAGGAGGGTTCTGGAGGTTTCCTATAACGACCCAGATTCCAGTGTTCTTTTTATGAGGAACTAACTGTGATTTTTGCTAAGCCACATAATCTCTACAAGTTTTGGTTTTCTTATCTCTAAAATGGGGGTTATATTATCTGACGTGTAGAACACAAAGCTTTGTTGAGAGGACTGCGGTGAGGTGACGTACGGGGAAGCTTTCTGCAGCTCCCTAAGCAAGTGCGAGGTATCACACCAGAAGGTCATGAGTTTCGGGGGCAGATGGCTCTCAGTTCTGGCTGGCAATGAAGATCAGACTTGTGCAAACAAATGATGAAAGTAGGGCCACGGGAGAGCCACTCCTTTATGAGACTGGTGGGATAGGGAAGAGTGAGCAGTACAGCTAATGAGACTCGGGAAAGATCGGGTTGGACACATACCCAACTTCTTCCTGTAGCACGGACTTCCTTCAGCCTTGGCAAAACCTTATCACAAATGAGCATGGTTGGGAGCGACCCACGTTAGAATCCAGGTTCCCAGGCTGCGGACTGTATTGATTCAGGCCACATTATCTGGTTTTGCTATCTAGTACGAATCAGAATAGCGCGCTCCCCTTTTGGTTGACATCCTGTAAAGATTAAACAAAGCTGTGTATGTCAAAGTGCTTTTGCCGAGGTATATCATGACCTCCAAATTACAGCTAGAATAATAACTCTATGAAAGAGCCTATTGACACTAGTAATTATCCTAGAAAGAGTGGTGTTTATTTTTTTTCTTCCAAATGATGACAACTTTTAACAAAATAACACGTCATATTCGCTTATACAAATTTAGATATGCCAGAAGGTACACTGAAGGAAATAGGAATCAAGTATAATTCTGCCACTAAAAAATAACAATATCTTAATGAGGGGCCTTCTAGAATGTTTTGATGTTTGCACACCATGTGTTTGAAAATCCAAATGGAATTTGATTTTTCACTCATTTTTAAATTTCTTTTGATAGTTCATATACAGGTCAATAGAATGATACTCATTTTCACTAGGTTTATATTTTCTTGGAGGAATTAAAATGCATAAAGAAATGAGGTAGCCTCAAGGGAAACAGCATGACTCAGGGAAACAAGTGCCCTGGAGCATTTAGGAGAGCGTCAGAAAAGGCTCCTGGAAGAAGGGCTAGTTCTCTCTCTCTCTCTCTCTCTCTCTCTCTCTCTCTCTCTCTCTCTCTCTCTCTCTCTTTCTCTTTCTTTCTTGGTACCAGGGATCAAACTCTGGACTTCATGCTTCCCAAGCAGGTGCCTATGCTGCTGAGTTACACCTCCGGCTCAGGAGGAAGGGATGTTTAAGTTGAATCTGGGACAGGTGGTGGAGACCACCCAGAGAGCTCCCTAAGGATTGGCACAGTAGTCATCCTTCAGTTGGCAGTGGTATCCCCTTTGGATGTTACATAGCTAAGTCCTCTCCAAGAATTGCCCGCTGCTGAGAGGAGTGGCCTTTTTCAAAATAATTTCTGGTTTGTAGAAAACTGGTGTCAAAGGCCCACTTCTTGTCCCAATTGGGACGACTCAGAAGAGACATCCTACTCCACAGCTAAGCCTCAGTTTGCCTCCAGGAGAGTTCAGCTCTTCCCTCTACCACTCTTTGCCTGCTTCCCTCTTCACAGAGGTTGGTCCTAAGAGCACTGCTCATGCAGAATCCAGTATCCCAAGAAACACTCCCTCATGAACACAGTCAAAGAGTGGTAGTTCTGGCAGGAGAGCAGCGAGTCCCCAGCTTTGGAAAGTTCCCATGGTGAACTTGCATGAGTGCACTATATGAGACTCACTTTGTTGGGGTTGGGGAGACAGCTAGGTGGTCTAAGTGCCTGCCTGGCAAGTGCAAGGACCTGGGTTCAATCCCCAGTACTACATGCCTGTCTTTACAGAATGAATGCAAAACCACACATTTCCAAAGCAAGTTGTATAACAAATGCCAGTATTGTAGCAATACTGGGGGACCTTTAGAACTCTTCAGAAACTCAAGTGTAGTCCTCAGTCTCTGTCTTCTCCTCCTCCTACTCCTTCTGCCCCCCTTTCTCTCCTCCTTTTCTTCCTGTTTCTCTTCTTCCTCTTCATCCAAACTTGGTCACTCTATTTAAAGTGTTTTGTTTTCAGTACTAGGGATTGAACCCAGGGAGTGCTGAGCTACATCTCTAAACCTTTTTCTTTTTAGACTAAGTTTCCCAGGTGGTCCTAAACCTGCAGTCTACCTGCTTCAAACTCTCTAGTAGCTGGGATTACAGAAATGTACTAAGTCACCTGGCTATAGTACTTGTTGAGCACTGACCACATCCCAGAGGGCACTGAGCTAGTGCTACAGAGAACAGGTGGTGTTATGGGCCACAGTGGGCTGCTTGCATCACTGAAAGCCCTAGAAGTATCACCATCACTGCTATGTGGAGGATCTAAGATGAAAAGCCCTTCAAAGGAAGCCAGGCCTTTCTTGCTTATTGTCCTATCACTGTAAAGCCTGACAAATAGCTCAATAAATGAGCAAAGGGAAGGAGTCTCACGAACTCTAGAAAATCCTTAGTTCTTGCAACTGAAACATGGAACTAAAAATGGCCTCTACTTCTCCAGGTGGTTGTTGTGGGCAGATCTTGTAGGTAAAAACATTTAGCTCCAATTATAGTAAAAATAATGTTTGCTGAAATAGTTCTCAGATTGTTTGATAATCTTGGTATTGGAAGAAATGCAGGGAGACCATCAGGGTCTACAGTCCGTGTCTGGTCTCTCTTGTTCTCATTACCATTAGACAGTGATGCTGAGCTTTTGAGAGACAGCACACTCAGTGCAACTCAAAACTCCACTTGCTCGTTGCAAAGTGCCAGCACTACAATTATTCCAGAAATACTGAATTCAGTTGAGAGAAAAAAACAACTTAACACTGGGGCGGCTTGGCTTGTGGGTTGACAGAGAGGGCTCTGTGTCCCTGCCATGGCAACCATGCCATAGCTTTGCCGACACTGCTCTAGAATACATTACATCAAAAACTGTGATTTGAAAATCAGGTTAAAAGATTTATTCCCCGATCAATTTATTAATTTCATAGGGGGTGCTGCTGGGATTGAATTTTAGTTTTTCAGAAAGGGTCTTCTCAAATTGCCTGGGCAGAGCTTATAAATTGCAGTCTTCCTGCATCTGCCTCCCAGAGTGCTGGAAATTTCGGTAGAAAGAAAATGACCTAAGAGAGAGCATATTCAATGAACTAGGACAGGAAGAAGGCATGGTGCTCAGCAAGGATGGAGAAAAAGTTACCGTGGCATGGTCGAGGCAGCAAGGCGGCGGGAGAGGCAGGGCAGATGGGTCCGAAAGTTGGTTGTCACAGGGTCTGTCTTCATCCAGACTAAAGGGTACACAGACTTCCCAAATCTGTCTGCTGTGTTTAGCAAAGTTACTTCCTTGACATCTGTGACCTAGGGCAGGTAAACTGCAATCAGAACAGAGCTGATGCTCTCTCCCAATCTGGACAGCATAATAAATGAAGCAATGTACAGAACAAGGGTGCTTAGATTTTGGAGGGACTTTTCATCCCATACTCCAGCTTCTAAACAAAGTGGAACTCTCAGAAAGTCCTGTTTCTGCAGCCTTCCATTTCCCCTCCCCTTGCCTTGGAGATGGGATGGCAGAGGCCGGCAGCGGGAGGCGGCAGTAAGAGCCGAGATGCTGCACAGGCTTCCTGGGACACACAGGAGCATCGGGGGCACCCTAGGCGTTTGGGTAGTTACTTCCTCCCGAGGTGGTTCAGGGAAGCCTCTGTTTCCCTCCGGTGATTAGAGCAACCTGTGTTCTGTAACACACCGTTTACACAACAAGACAGGCACTGCATCTTCCCAACCAGGGAAGGCGTAATTAACATTGGAAAATGCTTTGAGATCTTTGGATAAAAATGAAGTGTTATTATCTTTGGAGTGATACAGGTCATGTGACACAGGAAGTGGCTTTGAAGGACAGGAAAACCTTTCATCAGGCAAAGCTCCTCTGGGTGGTTTGAGCCTGTTTTGAGCGACTCAACACGCCCATGTCATCTCTCCCCAGACTGAATAAAAGCAATAACCGGGCCTGGAGCTCAGCCTCTGTGGTTAAGTAGAAGCATTTAGTAAGCTTGCACCTTAAATGCTCTACAAATTATGCTGAATCCTAACGCATTTAATAAAGCTGTCCCTGAGTAAGTATCGGATAAATATTAGCAGTTATTTTCATTGTTCTCCTAAGTTTAGTTTCAGACATCTGGCTTGTTATCTCTGTATTTAATGCCTTTAAACAAAAGAATTGGATATTCTTCAGTGAGAGCTAAGCTTATTTTTATTTTAAAGACTTAATAAAAGGAAAAATAAATGTAAACCTTTAATGTGAAAGTCTAAAATGAGGGCTGTGGGGGAAACATATTTAGTGTCTAGAATCTTACCCGGCAGGTAATATTTTCTCTAAGTTGGGTATTTAGTCTTTCCTTTTCACCATACAAAGGACCCCAAAAAGAAATTAGATTACTTAACTGTACTTCCCTGATGGTTCCCTGGGGCTTCTAGGGCGCAAGATTTCAAAGAGCACGCTTTAAAGCCATTCCAACTTATTTAAGGGCACAAGTGCGAATGGGGTCCATCCTGTTTCTTCCATTAATGACTATGTCTTTGTAATATTCCCGGAAATGTGGAAGACAGCACAAGGTAGAGAGTGAAGGACAGATAGGATCACAGCTCCTGGGAGGAAAAGAAATGCTGCTGAGGAATGTGCCCATCAAGCGAGACCTGGGCCTGTGTTCATGAAATCGCTTTTGCTCACTAGATGGTTGGAGGTTTTATTTTTCTTAAATACAGAGTTGTCTCTATTATTATTGTTATTCAAAAGTATTTGGGATATAGTACAAGAGGGAGAGGAAAACAAGAAAAGGAAGTAGAGAAAAGGTATAAACGTTAGATGAGAAAGGCTGGGTGTAGGACAGGCTGGACCAGGCAGTGACTGGGGACACTGGGACAGTGTCCCCAGGCCAGGGGAACATGGACAAGGATTCCAGAACTGTTGATCTGACTTCTGTGAGTGCAGAGATCCCCCCAGGCATGGCACAGCGTACAGTGAGGTCAAGCTCCACGCGGACTTAATTAAAAACTCATTAGAGCAGCCCATCCCCATTAAGAGGCTGACCCACGTGCAGGGCCATTAGCGAGAAGTCCTCTGCTTCCCAAGCCCAGGATCCCAGCCACAGCCCCCAGGGCCTGGAAACTCTGGCCAGTTTATTGAAGCACCCTCCCTGTCTGCCACCATCAGGTACAGTTTCTTTCTGGATTATTTCACATTCCAGTAAATTAGTTTTATCCACTCTGAAACATTTTAATGAAGAAAGCTCTCTGGTCATCACGTGGATAAAATAACAAGGGATAAAAGAACGTGTACTTCACCTAATCAGAAACAAATAACTTTAAATCTCCCTTGAAAGTACAGCCTTTACTGTCCTGCACACCCCTGCCTCCCTGCCTGCCTTACAGAGGTAAGCCTTGGTGGGATTTTGAAATTCCCATCCTGTAGGCAGACGGCGGTACAGGTCCTCCTCGCCTTGTTTTGTAATATAATTGTGCCTGACCTTGACAGAAGATCTCCGGGCTTGTTAAGTATAAAGTTGGTAAATGATACTATTGTTTGGGAGGTGGGGGTGGGGTGGGAGCAGGGGGTTTATCTGGAAAAAAATTAAAAAAGGAAAAAGAGAAAAAGGTGGGGAGGGGGGAGGGGAGGCGGAAAATGCACCCTAACCAGGCTCAAATGAACTGAAATGGATCAAAGTAAACAGAGACATCTAAAAGCTTTTGTAAGTTGAAAGTGGCTATCTGTTGCAGGCCTTGCCTCATTAACCGCTGATTGAAGCTCTGCCCAGCCCTCTGGGACACCTAACACCCAGGCCTGTCACCAGATGAACCCCGCTTAGTCAGGCGCTCCTGGCTGGCCTGTCGCACTGCAATCTCCTTGACCTCAACCTTCTTGCAAATGTTCCTTCCTCCCAGGACCAGGGATGCAGGGTTGGTCCTTGGGAGCGTTGCTAGGAATCCCACATCTAGCCAGCCAGTAATTTCCAGCCAAGTGCTAGGAATCGCACTTCCAGCCAGTGAGGAATGCCCAACCAAGTACAGCGCAGTGCCGCAGGCGGGCAGGGATGGTGTGTGGTTTTGCAGATCCAAGGTTCAAGTGCAGGCCCGCGGCGCCGCTGCTGTACCTCAGGGTCTGCACAAGGCTGAGCGGGGGAGCAAAGAGGCCAGAATTTGTTTTTCTCTTGGGTGTCGCCCTCATTACCATATGTGAATGGTCAAAGGTGATGATGGATCGGGCCATATGCTTACAGATATTGCTATCTCTCGGCCTGTGGTGGTGTCCCAGCTTGCTACCCAAGCCATTCAATTGGGACCTGGAGCTGAAACTGAGATACTGTCCAGGGAAGGCAGAGAGAATGGCAGTGGGGGTGGGCCAGGGCGGGAGGAGGAGCAGGACTCTTTTGAGTAGGACCAGATAGGTCTCTGTGTAGAGTAATATTACAGCTCTTTCTCTCATAAACAAGCGGCATGCCTGCTTCTAAAGGCCCATCTGGCATAGCTTTGAGAATGGCAATAATTACAAGCTGATGATGGACATGGAAAAAGGCCCCGCTGAGCTAACTCATAAGGAAGTACAGGCCAGGACTGCAGGAAAATTACAGGCTGAAAACCTTTCTAGTTTAGGCCGTTTGGTGTTCTTAATCACAGACTTTAAATGTTGTAATAAACACTGTTGCATTTTATTGACCAACTCCCATGGCAGGCAAATCTTTTTCATTTTATTTTATTTTTACCGTTTGCTCTCTGGAAAGCCGCTTGGCAGTGTCCGCCTGGGTCATGCCAGCGAGTCTTTAACTTCTGTGCTTGGAGGAAAATTAGGAAAACAGTGGCGGCTTTTTATTTAGTTCCTAGAAATGTGAGAGCATTTTCCTCAATTGTGCTGCACGTGCTATGTGGAGATAGGCTCCGTGCTGAACCAGAGCTCTGGGAGAGAACAGCCGCTTCTCTTCAGTGTAGGGGACTGAAAAGGATTCCATAAAAATCAAGGAAGAGAATCTAGGGTTCTGCACTCTCCGGTTGTGTTCATGATGTAGAAAGAGGTGAAAATACAAGCTCAGTACTGTATTGCTAGCCAATAGAATGTTAGCTTCTAGCCTTGGTTCCATAAATAGCCCTTCTTTCGAGGATGGATTTGATTTGGAAAGGAGGATCCGCCTCAGAGTTTTGGAGACGGATGTTTTCTAAGTGTGCTAATATTTTACATTTTGTCCTCTCAAACATTTTAGACCATTTGATGGAGCAAATACCTTCAGGAAATCTTCTTAGAGGAAGAAAGAGGAGATACAAGGAGATGTTTTTTCTTTCACTCTGAAACACTGTTATCATCATTATAATTATTATTTCATGTGTGTGTGTGGGGGGGTACCTGGGTTGATCTTGGGGCCTTGCACTTGCCAGGAAGGCACTGATGCCACTGAGCTGTCTCCCGGGCCCTCTTCTGAAACATTATTAACTTCAAAATTCATAGCTTTAATGTCATGACCAAGCTATTCTTGAATATAACACAACATCAGCTGTTCTCATTGTGACATTATTGTGCCTGAATGTAGAGTTTATTGTAATTCATCACCTGTTATGATTTTCCATGAAAAGAATTTGCTGTTCGTTCTGTACACAGTATTTTAAAAAACTTTTATTCATTTTAATGAGAAAAAATAGCAATGAAACAGTTTCAAAACAAGTTAGTAGGATAGTTACAATAATTAACACACTGCATATTATTGTCTTTGTAGTAGTTATTCAGAGGTCAAAATGCAGACATGATATCTTGTCTAAACACTATTAGTACAAATCTTTCTTCTCATTGAACTAAGAGAAAGTAGCTGTATTTCTATCCTAACTATTTTGTGTATACACACATAAATTTTTTTCACTACAAAATGCTCCTTTATTTATATCCTCCTTTTTTGTTTTGTTTAGTCAGAGATAGAGCTTGAGGTTAGAAATGATGTTTAATCAAAGAAATTGGGCTTTTCTTGATCTAGTTAACTTCTGCCAGGGAATCTTTATTCAAACTATGCTCTTTTGGATTTTAAAGTATATTAGTCATTAAACCCTAAGTACTGCTTTAGAAATTCATTTTCCAATCTTACTTTCCCAATTCCTCATTCTATTCCTGAAACATCATGTTTTATTCTCCGTGTTTTGCTACACAGTCCTCACTCTCCCCAGTGGGTTACTTAGAGCTGTCCTTTTGCATGTGACTACCCACCTGTTCAAGGACATAGAGTTTTGGGATCTATGAAACTCAACCAGTGAAATGGTGTTGCTATGGAAATTTACCCTTATAGACTCAGCCTTTGTCCTTTCAGCAGCACTGCTGTACCTGCAGCTCCCTTGTCAATGAGAAATTATTTCTTTATATCTAGCTGTCTCCTTTACTCTACAGACTAGAGTTGTTCCTGACAAAAGGAGCATGAATTGGCGGAAACTATATATTAAATGCAAGTCTATTTGTCTAGTGCTCATTAGGTTGCCGAGTGAAAAGCCCCAACTCCCTGTTTTCCCATGGTACTCAGATGTCCACCGAGTCCCCTTGTCTCATACCATCATTTCTCTCACTGGGCACAATCCAGCTTGAAAGAATTCAATGCTACTGGTCTTTACAGAGCTGTCAGCAATGACAGCAACCAGGGACTCTGCTGTGCCTTGCTGTTTGCAAAAGAAGAGTACAACAAGGCCTCTCCCATGATTTGATAAGCTTTGACTCCCCCTCGCTGACTTGGGCCTCTCTGGACCAGTGGGCTTTGCACCGCCAGCTAAAGATGCAGGGATCAAAACTTAATCTCAACACTGCAAGCCTGCATCCACAGAGCAAAGAAAAAAGAGCTGCTCAAGGTTGCTTTGTGAACAGAGAAAACAAAGAAAAACAGGAGAATCCTTCTTATAGGCAGAGTCTAATGTACTTAACATTTGGTGGGGAAAACAAGGCATAGACTAACATTAAATTTATAGATTGCTAACATGGTCTTGAATAGTTAATCTTGCTTTCCCACCTAACAACTCTTTATTTCTTTAGAGATCCCACTCAATAATGCTGTAGCAAATTAATATCAAAGGTTTTGTTTTTTAGAGATGGTGAGGCTTAGTATGCACCAGGCCCTGTTTCAGTTCCTCCACTGTTCACTCTGAAAAGTTTTTTGTTTTATAGTTTTCCGAACACATTTATTTTTACTGAGGGAACTTAACTATATCTTGGGAATTATAGAAATACATGTGCTTTCTTCTTTCTAACTTTGTAAGTTTGGGGACCCTTGGAAATCAAAGCTCATTTTCCCCTTACGTTATTTATCAACGCTGAACACATGGAAGAAAAAAGTAAAGTTTCTATGTGTTTATGTTGCACTGGTTCAATGCTTTCACTAAGTTACACACACACACACACACACACACACACACACAGTTCTCATAACTCCACCAACTGCAGAGGGTTTAGGAATATCATTTTTCTTAAACTCTTAGAGCTGATTGGGCCAGTGCTGTTTATCTTCTAAATGTGTCAGACAGTTCCTAGAAAGGTTCTTCTGAGACTCTTGGATAAAGGTTTTGCAATAGATTTTCCCCATCACTCACTGTTACTGCTAAACATAATGTTATGTCATAGTTGATAGAGTAAAGGATCTTAATTGTAGCAATGTGATATCCACATCCATCACACAACTGTAGCTTAATGTAGACAGTTACATGAAGAGATTTTATCTGATTCATAAGGCAGAATCTTCTCAGGCATGGGTCTCTGCTAACAATCTTTTTGAACAGTTCTTTTGAGATATATACCTAATCTTTACCAATGTGTGTGTATAGAGAATTAGTTTCCTTTGGAAATCACTGCTTCATAAGTGCTGAATAAAGATAATTATTCCTTTTGTTGAAAGTGAGGTTCCAGGTCTGTCCAGATCTACAGAATTCGTTGTGGGTGACACTACTAACCCAGGCTATATGTGCTTCTGGACAAGTTTTCTGTATTGCCACTTTCTCCCGTGAGTCTGATCTAAAGGCAGAGGTCCAGTTTTCCTGGAAATCTCAGAAGGGCTGTCAGTTGTTCTCTAGCGGTGTAAACAGTGGAATGCAAAACAGTGCTCTCACAGATGCTGTCAATCTCTACTTCATCTAAAATATTTGAAGTGAACAGAGCTACATAGCTAGGAAGTGATGCAATGAAAGAACATTCTCTTCAAGTCAGGGTTTGTAGCCCTGGAATTAGGTAATGCATATTGCTGGTGCTCATATGTCCCTCTTTGATGTGTTGGTGGCAACTGCCATCCTCCTAAACCAGTTAAATCCATTTTATGATTTGAACTGCTCAAAGCAAATTAATTCTTACAAAAATATCTACATTTTGAGTTACTGGTAGGCATCACAAATATATTGTCTTCTATGTATAGAGACAAATGTTTGTTAACAAAAAATTCATCAAGCCATCATTTTAGAAGCAGATATTCACCAAGACTAGACACAAAGTTGATATATGTGCTTGTAAGGTGTGTTCTATATTTCTACCTACTAATGGGATCTACTGCTGCTACTGCAGTAAAGTAAGAATACTACTGGCAATCATTGGCTAAAGATGTCATGGTACATCAAGTCTTAGAAAATGATGTGTCCCACAGGAATGCACTATTGTGCTGCTTCCCAGTTATCAACAACTCATTTCTTCTCTCATCTGGCTGTGGCCCTGAGGGGACTGTTACAGTCCATAATTGTTTTTGAGTTGCTTTTTTGGCTTGAGTGTGGGCAGTAATTGTGTAGTTTCAGTCTTTGTGCTCCTAGTTCATCTTGGATCCACATGACCCTGGTATCTGGGCTTGTTCCTTCTCATATAAATGCAGAGAAATGAGACCCTGAGACCTGCTGAACCATGGCCAATCCTTTTACAAGTATGTGCGATTAGATTATCTCTACTGTTTCATAAGAGGGGCCTCAGTCTGAGGGGCAGCTACTTAGATTCTTTCCTTCCTTTCATCTCATTCCTGAATATGATTCTCTTCTTGGAATTCTATCTATGGTCGGTGTGACTATTCCTAGTTTCTGGAAAGTCAATTCAACATTACAAACATTTCTAAAATTCTTGTCTAAGGCATTTTCAGGGCCCCAAGACCACTACTGGAGTGGCTTAGACGATGGCAATGTCCACAACAAAGAGTGTAAATCACACTGGAACAAACCATTGTAATAGAGGAGTGAACAACATTTTGTGTATGTCTGAGAAAGAAGCCAGTTACTCAACCTTGAAATCTGGTGAAGACTTCCTAGAGATGAAAACACTTAAATTAGCTAAAAGAAGACTGGGTGTTGTGGCACATGCCTGAAATCCCAGCATTTGGGAGGCTGAAAACAGGAGGATCTCTGTAGTGAGATCCTGTAGAGTCTGTACTAAATACTTAAAAAAGAAAAAAAAATAGTTTAAAGAAGCCCAGCACTTAGGAGGCTGAGGCAGGAGGATCACTATGAGTTTGAGGCCAGCCTGGGATGCATAGTGAGACCCTGTCTCAAAAACCATAAATAAATAAATAAAGAAGCAAGCTTTTGAATAGATGAAGATGTAGGAAAGTAGAATGTTCCAGAAGTATAAATGCCCATGACACTGACTGGTAAAGGAAAAAAGTCTATTCTGACTGGGAGAATTAACTATGTCAGCAGAGGAAATGGCAGATGAGTTTTGAAGAATAATATGATTTGAGTTCATAAGGGACCCTGGAAATTACACTAAGAGAACTGGGCCTTTAGTGAAAGCTTTTGAATGGAGCCTGTTAAGCCAGGTTCATAACCTACTGTAGGAAAGGTACCTGACAGGTGAAGGGTAACTTGCATAGGAGGAGGACGGGTGGAAGGTGATTGCAGGAGTCGCCCGGGTTTTTCCCACAGCAGAGATGAGGGAAGAGCATGAGAGACAGCAGAAACTTAGGGCTGTGTGTGCTGGGACTCACAGGAAACTCCCACATGCCTCTGATGTTTCTTCTTCAGAGGGCTGGGAAATGGAGAAACCATGGACTCTGAGGAAAGAAGGGTTGAGGAGAAAACAGTGAGCAGTACATTGACATCTTAATACGCTTTGCTTAGAGACGCCATTTCTTTTCTTCTCAGAAAACAAGTTTGTCAGGAATGCTTTCTGGATTTCACTATGCGAATCATAGCCTATTTTGTTGACATTCAAGACTCCAAAACTGTCTGCCTTCTCTAAGGAAGAAAAGGCAGATCTGGTCACCATCCTTCTATATCCAGTTCTATTTGACCCCAATCTCCAGGTGTCTGTGAGGTATATACTAAGCCTTACTCAAGAAGGGTCTGGCATATCTTCCCTTCCTCTGGTTTTACTCTTGAGGGTAAAGACATGTAGAAGCCTTTTCAGTGCTTCTAGGATTCTAGAGTTAGACACAACTGGCCTTTATAAAGGTGGAAGTGGAGCCAAAATGGATTCTTGGATTGTGTAACTCCTACAGGTTAGGAAGCTGCCAATCCCATCCCAAGGGTGCCACGAGACAACAGCCCCCAAGGAAGTGGCAGCTGCCCTGGGCATCTTCTCTCTTTGCTGCTTCCTCTCCTCCATAAGGAAGGAAGCCGTGGGCTTTCCTAGGCTTTTTTCTTACTCTCTTAACACAGGGGAACTGAAGATTCTTGGCTTTTGGAGCTTGGTTAGTGAATTTAAGGCGAGAGGGTTTTCCAGAAATCAGCCGGTTCCCATCTCTAAACTGTCATTACTTTGCAATGACACCTCCTCCACCCCCTTTCCTGTGCTGCACAATTCATTTCAACTCCAGAATTGGAGTGGATAGTGTTAGAAATTCTTCCTGGAGAGCCCAGAGCTCGTAGCTCAGGCACAGCTTCAAGGTAGAGGGGTCTAAATAGAAAGAAGGCCCTGTGCTGTTATGATGACCTGCATGGGGAATATAGTTTATACAAATGTTCCTACTCCTTTCCAACTCATTTCTTTATTAGATTTACACACCACATATCCCATCATAAGTCCTATCCAAAGGTGGTAAGGGTAACTGTTAATTCCAAATATCTACTTCTCATCTGATAAAGCCATTCAGATGTTTGCAGTATGAATTTGGCTTACACCTAGAATTTCCCAAATCAAATATTTGAAAGGCAAGGGTAATAAGTTCAACCCTGAATCACTGGAAAATACTGTGTCATAGGTGGATCAATCCAACTAGACTGTGCATGTAAAGCATTGGCTGTCCTATAGAAGCATTAGCACTTTATACAGGTTGTTTTGGTGTCCCCTTTCCTACTTAGGAACATCAATTTTTTTTTTTTTTTTTTTTTTTTTTTGCGGGACGGAGGATTGAACTCAGACCCTTGCACTTACCAGGGAAGCACTTATTCCACTAAGCCATCTTCCTGGCCCCTCTCAGGAACATCAAGAACATTAGACTTACTTTTTAATTTTATCCCCCACGTCATGGCACAAAGTCACTCTCCAGTTCCAATTCCTTTGATTATTGCAGCAAAAATAGTTAATCTCCAAAAGGGAGCACAAATAGGCCGACGCTTTCCTGGTGACTGTGGCCGAGAAGCAGGCATGAAACACCGACAGAGCACTCTGCACGTTGGTCACTGTCGGATGAGACAGAAACAAGCCCTCGAGAATGTTCCGTAGCTAAACGAGGAAGAAAGGAGGTGGGGGAGGGGAAGACCCTCCCATGAGAGCCACACCCAGGACTCTCATCTCTGAAAGCCAAGGCTGTGGGGAAGGCTTATGAGAAAATCTCACCTCAGACCCGATGTGGAGGCTTATTCTGAGGTACGGATAGCAGGAGGAAGGGGAGAAGTGGGATGCACCACTGGTTTATTTGCAATTAGCTGGCTTTCGTGGTCCACAGAGGTGCCTTTGAGGGTTGTAGTTGCAAGGGCCACTTACTTACTTTTAATGTTAGGTTAGAAGCCACTGGGAAGGCAAACTGCTCTTATGGGTTGTCTTGTGTAACTCCCCTGGTGTTTCTTGCAAGGGCAGCTGGTGAATGCTGGGTCTCAGCCCCTAAATCCCATGTTCTCCAGAGCCCTCCACAGCCCCTCATAAATCGTGCACTGAATCCCCCACCAGACACGTTTTTCTTACCAAATCGTCCCTGCTCCACCCCACCCGACATTGATAGGCCTGGGAACCAATGCTGACGCCAGCCCGCATTGAACTTCTAGATGCGAGCACGCTTTCTTGAACAGCAGCTCGGGCTAAAACTTGACCTCTGAGAGCTTTGGAAGGTGGGAAAGAGAGCAGAGGGTTACCGGGAGAGAGGGATTTCCTGGTTATTGCCAGAGGGAGTCTGTTTACTTGTCTTCAAGGGTCACAGCCATCTGAATGGGCTTCTCTGGCTCTATCTTAGATTTGGTTTCAGAGGCCCAAGTCCTGTGGAATTCCACTCCCCAAGGGGCCCTCCCCTACCTGATAGGTGCGGGACTTGCACACCACCTTAGGATTCAAGCCTTCCCAAGGAGCGCTGCGGCTTGCTTGCAGGAACAGCAGTTGAAATGGCCGTTTTAAGTGGAGTTTACTGTTGTTGTGTAAACCTTCATTTAAAATCGACTATAAAATGTTTCTGAACCTGCCAAACACACATTAAAATATTTTGCTCCATTTATGCCTATGTGTAACATTTGGTTTCTAGAGAGCTTTAATCAGTAATCTTCAAGTAGGAAGTTATTCATCTTTATTGCCAGTTGGCTCTCAGTGGTGGTCGCTGCAACAATCTTTTTATTGCTTCTGTGTTTAGTTGTTCTCTGACATGACAGAAGTCAGCTGCAGTTCAATGAGCTTACTATTTGTGCAACTTAATTGCTTGCTTCCTTCAATACATACTCAATTTTTCTTTTTATGAGCAGGGCTGTTGGAAAAATTAAGCTTAAGGATATAGCCATCCACTGTTAATTAACCTCCTTCCCAAACACATTAGTGAAATAGGTCAAATAGCTGCTGAATGGGAAGTGGACGGTTATTGAGGTCCTCCCTGGCTGAGAGGTGAATCCTGTAGATGTGAGCAAATCCCAGGCCTTAAGCATTTCTGGATGCAAGCAGGACACAGAAGCTTTATCACAGAAAGCCCGCCTTCCACAGCACCATCATCTCCTCCAGGGAGAAAACATTGTTCAGTTTCACCAGGCTTGGCTGTGGATCTAGCTTATTTCACTCAATGAAAATGAAGAGACATAAAGATTCTTTTCTCTCTCTAGGTTATTGCTTGTTTTCAAAAAGGGGGTTCTCTTTTGTTTTTTCAACAGTGAACACTGCCACTATTTTGCTTCAAAAGCCTTAGAACGATCTAAATGTTGCAGAGATGTGTACAAGCTTATAATGAGCACAAAAGTATTCTCAGGGCTCTTGTCATTCTTCTCTGTGTCTGGGTTACATGCAGGTGGAAAATCACTTTAATTACAGTGAAGGGCTGATTAGAGCTTTGGCAATCTGACAAAATATTTTGAAATATATAGACTTTTTATGAGAAATAGAACATGTGATAGTTTGTGAGTTTGGTAGGAGGCAGGAAAACTTAAGCTCTCATTTATGCTTTTGGAAAGAAGAAAGTAAGTGCAAACAAAACTACAACATGGAAGCACACCAGACACAGGAACCTCCAGGGTTTATCTGCAGCTTCCAACTTCAGCCCTGCATTGAGAGGAAGGAAGCAAGTAGAAAAAGGTAATCACAAAAAATGTAGAACCATTGCAAAAAATACCATTCAGGTTTAACATAAATCTCACAGGTACTTGGGTAGCAAACTTGCATTCTAAAAAGTGTCTATTCTGATACAGCTTCCATCTAATACAGGAGCAAGCACTCAGTGCACCAGACAGGTTTTTATGTCTCCTGACTGGGTAATGTTTTCTGCTTTGCACTCAGTCAGGGTGAAGCCTTTTTGCAGCACCTTTGTTCTGATGTCATTACAGAATTCACAATCGGTGAGCCTCGGGTGGTGTCTCGGTTTGCGGGTGGTGTCTCGGTTTGCGTACCTGGTAATGAGGGTTAATGACTCTCACTGATCTAAGCTCTAGGGGCTTCTTAGGAAGCTTGATTAACTAAGGCCTGTAGGAAGTCTTGAGACCAGAAGATTTTTCCCCCTTGTCTTCCTGCCCCGTATCACTTTGTTTCACAAGAAGCTGGCTGGAGGGGCTTGATTCCTCCCCAAAAGTTTGGAGTTCTGAAGCTTATCCTCCTTACCTTCTGCAGGCGGGGGAAGGCCTGAGATGAAACGCTGGATTGTTGACGCTTGGAGAGCAGTTGAACCACTGGAAAGGTTAAGTATGGGAGGAGGTGCATCCTCACATTCCGATATGCCTGGGGATACTCTGGTGCCTGTCACTTGTGTGACGGGGGCCCCAGGCTCCAGGTTGAGGAAGAACTGTAACTTTTGATGGGGGAAGGAATCCTCAGAGCCAAAGGCAAAGCTTTGTTCCTACACCATCAATTGTGACAGTGAGTTTCATGTCTTTTCTGAGGGCAAGATACTGCTCCAAGAAGGAGGAAAGTGCAGAAATGTGGTGTTGATGGTACGAGGAAGCAGCAAAGTCTGGAAGCCTCTGGGGATACTTAGTCTCACCAATCTGCAAGCAGGAAGTTTGCTAATGTGAAGTATATTTCCTTGAAGATAACCAGACCTTTGCCTCAGGAACATAGTGTGGGCAGAGCTGAGCTCAAGGCACTGAAGTCTCTATCTTCTCCTTGGGTTCTTCTGTTGTTTTTAAAGGATGAGGTCCTGCTGTTTTCTGCGGGTCATTGGTGGATTTTAATTGAACAAGTCCGGGAGAGAGGAGCTGGGAGCCCTGACAATGCTTCTTATGACCAGCAGGTGGTACTGTGGACACTAGCGTGGTAAAGAACTGCAAGTAGGAGCCGCAGGGGCAAAGTGGACTAATGACATACTCTGAGCTACTCTGCAGGTCTCTGGGAGGTTAACGGGGCATCTCAGAGAGCTACACAGCGGTCTCGGGTGTGGCATGCTGCCACACAGATGCTTTGTAAACACATTTTCTTTGATTTTTTTTTTAAAAAATATTTATTTTATTTTTTTTGCTTTTTAGAATTTTCTTTCTAGCCATATAAGCTGCTCTTTGCTTAAACTCTATACTGTACAGGCTACTGCCCAGATCTGAAAACAAGTTCAAGGGAAGATTTCTATGGACTTTTAGAAACTCAACATTTACTCATATTTTAAAACACTGTCATATACATGAGAAACTTCAGCTTGGGTATACATGGAATGTAAAATTATATTTCATGCTCCTAGAAAATTGTCCCACATAGAGCAGCAGGCTTGTCATGTTTAATTTTCTTTAAAAAAAATCTTAAGGGCATTTCCTCCCATTTCCTCTGCATTCTTATCATCCATGGTACTCTTTAAAAAAATAGTTTTGAAAGATACTTCTGCGCATCCATTTTTAGGAAGTAGTTCTGAATAGATAAATTTGACAATCAAGAAAATACAATGATCTTTTACTTGCTAACATAGTGGGAATTTTGGGCTTCTTTTGTGAGGGTGGGACTTATCTTATTTTTTCACCCTAAAACACTACAAACAAACTTTTATAGTAGCTTAGACAAGAGGCAAAGGCAGTTCCTAAAGAGGATGTATGATTTGCCACAGTGACTGTCGGCTAAGATAAGGCCTCTGGGGGAACATTGGGGTTTCTACCAGAAATGCAGACATTTCTCTGGAATTTCTGGGACAGAAACATGGACTACTTTTTCCTTTTGCTTCCAGAAGGAGTTAGAAAGCACCTGGGTTCCAGGGGTGGTAGAGCCCATGTTTTCAGGGGAGAAAGGTATGTGGGTGACTCCTCTAGAAGCCAGTAAGGGTCATCCTCCAGGGACCAGGCCCTGGGGGTGGAGTTGGGAAGATAGTGCAGCTAGATTTAGCACAACATGGCAGAAATCAGTAATGGAGAGCGACAGGTCAGGGCCTGATGCCCTTCTCAGAGTCCGTGCTCCCGTAGGGGCCCCCCCCAGGGGCCAGGCAGGCTGCAGGCGGAGCTGTGTGAGTGGTCTCTCCACGTGAGTGGAAAGTCTGACCAACTGAGGGAACCTAGGAATGGAAACCAGTGTACTATATATTCAGAAACAAGGATATTTCTGATTCACCAGGGCAGGCTCCTCTCTTATTTCTTGGAGTGAATTCCTCTCTTCAGAGCCTGGATCCTGGCAGGGCTTGAGCAGCAAAGAGGAGCATAGGTTTCCTGTCACTTCCTCCTTGGCAGGTTGTGTCTGCAGACACTGGCTCCCATACCCGGTAATTACTTTTTCACATTTTTTAATATAGTAACACATGGTTGGGCTTGTGGTGGGGGAACCGAGTGATGCCTCCAGGCCATGAACGCTATAAATAACTCCAGGGATCATTTTATATGGTCAGGGAAGGAAGCAGCTTCTTTCTTAAGAAATAGCTCCAAAGAAAGAAGCAGGATTTGGGAAGAAATAACTTCTATTTCGAAGAAGCCCTTCAAGTTTTCTACATGTCTCTAGGCCAGAAATCTTACCGGTATTAATTTATTTTCTTATCCGCCTGTCTTACGTGACTTGTTATGGTCACACCCTAGGTTACTGTAGCCATCTTGTTATATATAGACTATGCATATGTATTGCTTAGGAAGGTAGAACTTTTCAGCTATCAACTCCTGGGTTGCCTTCTGATCATGAACTTCCTGTGGACTGACAATGCATATTGTTGGAAGGGACTTCAATAAGCAATCTAAACACAATTCCTCAAGCCTCAGGCAAGACTTTCAAACCACCCAAGGGAGTCTAATCTTAGAGCTTCTTGAAAATGGAAATTTGTTCTAGAATTTAGTACTTCACAATTTTCATTGTCAAGAAGTTCTTCTTTGTGTGTGTGTGTGTGTGTGTGTGTGTGTGTGTGTGGTACCAGGACCCTGCACTTGCCAGGCAAGTGCTTATTCTACTGAGCTATCTCCCCAGCCCAGAAGTTCTTCCTTTTAACTTCTCCTTAGTGGGTTAAAAATGTTTTGCGTTTTACTTATTCAGTGCAGGTTGACAATAGCTGATCACAACTACCTTTCACTAATTATTCTTTTTGCTCCAAAAGATTATTCTCTAAACATACATATGATTAAATAGTCAACACCTACATAAGGTATTATTTTCTACTTTATAGAAATCTAATAGGAAATTATACATAGCACAAGCATTCCAAAATGCTTCTTTTTTTTTGTCTTTTTGAGACAGGGTCTCACTATGCAGTTCAGGCTGTCCTTAAGCTCACTTTGTAGCTCAGGCTGGTCTCGAACTCACAACAATCCTCCTGCCTCAGCCTCCCGAGTGCTGGGATTACAGGCGTGCGCCACCACGCCCGGCTACCCAAAATGCTTCTTGATTATACCAAAGTCAAAATGTTTTAGCTTAACTCATGTTTGATTAAATTTGTTCCTTACAATCCTCTTCTAAAGGACAGTGAATAGTTTGGATTATGTTTGCATTTTATGAATTTATACACTATATTTATCACAAAGCAAAGATACTAGAAAGATGATGGCAATGTATAAATGATCCTAGACATTAAAAGGCCTTGTTCCTTCCCTAGCAGCATGAATTCGGCAACACAGAGTTATATGTATGTACAGACGGGGCTCAGCCTACCCTCTGCATTCTGCATAAGAGCTGCATAGTTATTCTGGGACAAGGAACAGACAAGATAGGGCACATCCAGGGTGGTAGGGCCACAGATTGGGGTGAAGAAGAAACATTCGAAGTGAAGCTGTGGGGCAAGGGAGGTGGCAGTTGGGTCACTTTTTGGGGGGGCCTGAACAGAAGTGAAACCCAAATCCGTCACCCTTCATCATCCTGGGTTAATATTTGCCAACTTCCCAGGGCACTTGATATCAGGCTCCAGAAGTCTAATCTGAAGAGCAAAGATAGAATTTTTTTTCCTTGGCCAAAGGAAACTCTATCTTACTCTGCTCCGTATAATGCATTCCGACAGCCGGTGTTGGCTCTTTAATGTGAGAGACCTAGAGAGAGGGTCCCTGGCTGATAGGGACACTGAGTCCTTGGGTGCTGGCTAATCTTCAAGTCACAAGGAGGTGGTGATTGGGTTGTGACTGCCAATACACACAATGCTGGTTGGCAATTTTATTTCTAAAGACTTCTCTGGTACTGAGGTAGAGCCCATGCTTTGAGATAGTGTGCAGATGGCAGCAATAGCTGTCAAAAGGGATTCAGATGTAGCAGGGCTCTCTCTCATGATGCCTCAGCCTTTTCAAGAAGAGAAAAGAGATTGCATTGTTTCCTGGGCTGTCTCACTGGAGCTTTCACCCAAGGCGCTGCTGGGTTGAGGGAGCTGGTGTTGGAATGGCAAGTCCTCGTCCACCTTGCCTGCTCTCAGGCCCACACACAAACTACCCCGTTATAAGGTTGGCTTTTTACGAACAGTATTTCCAGAAAATACTTGTGCCTGTTTTCTGCCATGTTGCATTTTTGGAGATGATTACATCCTCGTGCTAGGGAATGGCGTGTCGCCAAAGCCAGAGGTCTGCCTGCTGGAGTCTGAATAGTGCTCATTATGAAGGAGAAGTTTCTATTCCTACCCCTGGAAGGAAAAAGCCACTCACAGATAAAGTGTATGATATGATTACCGTTGCTTTAGATAACTGCGAGTATTACTTCCGACACGATAAGGGATTGTTTTTTGTCTTCCTGGCCGAGAGCTTGGCTCGGCCTTTTTAAGAAGAAGTGGTGGCATTTTTGAAGGCCACTTGATCAGTTTGGAACCTGTGGGAGCACGAGGTAGCCATGCAGATAAAAATCAACACTGCTTTCAGCTCCTGGGGCTGTTGCATTGGGAGCTGGGGAGGGGGACTGCGATGAGGCTTAAAAACAGGGAGCAATGGGCCTTAGAGATTCTGGAAGTTATTTAGAGACCTTGTGACTAACCCCAAACATATAAGGATTTGTCAGTTTCTGTCATTGCGCTAATTGAATTGGGATGAAACTCATGAAGAGGTCTAGAATACTCTCAGTGCCACGGAAGGGTGTATTAACCAGGCAGGACTATTAGCATCCATGCCTGACTTTCTGGCAGGACTCTGAACAGGGAGCTTACAGGACCAATGAGAGTTTCATGAGTTAGGTTGTAGAAAGAAAATGAAGGGCCGACCCTTGATAACTGAAGCACCATGCAAGCACAAATACTTTTAATCTTCCAGTGCCTTTTGTAGGAAGATCAAACTCTAGGATAGCACTCTGTGAGGAAAGGCACTGGAGCTGTCGAACGTGAGAAGTTGTAGCACCTCCTTCCGATTTCTCTGATAAAGGGTTCATGGGTACTATCACAGGAGATCCAGAGGTAGAAAAATCAGCATGGACTCTGAGGTTTCAAAACAAATCTGACTAGAGAGAGAGTTCATATGTAAGTGTGTGTCTATGTATGTAGGTTTGTGATCACAGTATGAAAATTCATGGCCATGACAAGTGTTTAATTCTTCCCAAGACATATTTGAGAGAGCAGAAGAGGCTTCAGCAGTGATGGTGGACCTTTGAGAGGCCAAGTGGCAAACTGCACCCTGAAAGTCACTCATTTGCTGCAAAGTGCAGATACTGCAATTCAACCTGAACACTCTTGAGGTTCTAGTATAGAAGAAACAACTCTACATTGACATCTTTTGTCCTAAAAGCAAAGCACAATGGCATGTGTGCCTGAGGTTCCCCACTGTGCAGCTAGATGTGTAGAACTAGATCCTCAAAGTAGTAGAGGGAGGATGTTTTGATACTTTTGTACCTGCAGGCTTCTAGGTGATACTGGAGACGAGAGTAAGAAACAAAAAACAAGAGATTCTATTTCTCCAACTTTTCCACTCCTATTCCTGTTTCTGATACTATACATTTTGAAATCACAGTTTTACAACCACTTGGCACTAATGTTGTTGAATAGAAATGGAGAAATAGGGGGAGACCTTGGGCCTATGAGCACTTGTAACTCAGTTTTAATATTCCAAATGTCAGTTGAAGTTGTAGCTCTCCAGAAGAGCAAACTTCTTTATCTTGAGTGACAGCAGCAAAAACTGGATGGTGTCCCTTAGACCTACTATCTTTAATTTTCTTTCCTTCATGAGAAGTGTAGTAGGTTTTGAAATTTCTCTCTTTGGGTTGTGATTCCCCAGCTGTTGGCAAACAGCTCGGAACTATTGAGATGGAAATGCTATTCCTGGACTAGGTATTAGGGTTTAGCTTTTTAAAAATTAAAATATTCCCAAATGAGTTTCATTTGTGTTTCCCTCATAGACTTTAGTATGGGAAGTTGCCCAGGAAATAAATTTCACTCAGAGACTTCTGCGTATTGGCTGTAGCTCTTAAGATGATTCGTGAGAACAGATTTACTATGGGGCTTATCCAGTAATACTACTATATGAGGCATGCTCAAAAAGTATGATGAATATTTCAAATTAAGACATTTATTATGATATCAGACACACTGCCATCACCCCCCTTTATAATTCTCTCTCCTGCTTTAAACAAACACACTTATCCCACCACGTTCTGAAGCAGTTCTGAAAGCCTTCTGTGAGTGTTCTTCAATAGATATTTTTCTGTGGCTGCTTCAATGTCCTGAGTTGATTCAAAATGTTTACTTTTCGTGGTCATTTTGGCTTTGAGGAAGAGCCAGAAGTTGTACTGCACCAGATCTAGTGCATAAGGTAGAAGAAGACACAGCACCGTGCTTTTGTGAGCTGCCTTTCCAATGTATGGTGCCCAGCAGGAGCATTCAATCAATATTCAATCATATCTTTTCAAGACCCTCATGAAAGAGGACTCCTGGAAGTGCTTCAGAAAGTAGTCAGAATGATGGGAATAAATGTGTTCAAAGGGAGACAGTTTTCTGAGGGAGAGTCCTGGCAATGTGGTTTTTATTTTTATTTTTTATATTAATTATTTATTTATTTTTGTATTTAGGACAGGGTTCATAGGGTGTACAGGGCCTCACTGTGTAGATTGGACTCATAGTGATCCTCCTGTTTACAGTCTCCCAAGTGCTGGATTACAAGCGTGTGCCACCACGTCCAGTCTCAATCACCCATCTCAGTGCACCCCAGGGATGGGGCCAGCATGGCAGGCCGAGGGATTGAACTCCCAGCCCCTGCATCTGCCAAAGCAGGCACTTTAATCTGCTCAGCTATTTGGGCAGCTCTTGTTTTCTATTGTTATAAATTTTTTTAATTTAAAAATTTACTATATATTTTGACCATACCACATATAGCTTTTTCCATTGTTATCCTGCTAGTTGGTATCTGGAGGTAAAGCTTGTCTTCAGAGATAGGTCTGTGTTGAAGCAGGGCTTGCTTAGTGTCCTGTCTATGTGTCACATGCTGAGTTTCTAGAAGGTTTCGTCAGGCAGATTCTCTGACCCTAGGAACTGAGGTGTCAGAAACTCCATGGGTGTGTGGCTGGCAGCTCACATCCCAGGGCACTGGCACATAGCCCTGTGGAGTTAGGCTTTCTACATAGCTTTTGAGTTCTTTATAAATTACTTTTTTTCTGTCAGTTTTTAAAGAGGGGTCATGCCTGACATAATTCTTGTCACTTTCTGTTCTTTCTTTTAACTTCATCTCCTGGAGTTTTCTTGGCGAGAGACAGAGCCTCCTTCTCTCCCAGGAGAGGGGCTCCAGAGCTCACCCTGCCTTGGGGTCATGGCAGATTTCCTAGCGTTGCTTTCTTTTCCAAGCATGATGGGGCCCATGATGATTTTCAGACCCAGATGGGAAGATGATGTTGATAAAAGAATTTAGCAAGAGATCAAAAACTGGGCTGCACTTCTAAATGGATTGCCTTTTGTAGAGAGCGTGCGAGCCCCTCCCCCAGACGTGGCTGTGGGTAGCTGTTGCTATGGCTATCTTGCTATGTATTTATTGCCTGATGCCTCAAACACGGCTGCCAGTCCTTCAGAAAGAGGAAATGACTAATGATGTGGTGGCAATCATCAACCAGGATGACTACAACTTGAAAAGGAGCAGTCTTCAGTGTTTGATCCTCCTTAGAGGAAGCTGGGTCTGAGTCCTAGAGGCTTTACCCTGAGGTGCTTGTCCAATCTTGGTTCATTGCCCTGCAGTTGCAAGGTCCAGGTGAAAGCCGGGGATTGGGAAGCAGATGACACAGACAGCCAGGGCTGCTCTGTACCCGAGCCCTGGGCACGCACCGCTCCACATCCATCTGTGAGGGCCTCAGTCTTGCAGCCATGCTGGGCACAAGGGAAAGATTTAATTTTTAAAGCCTGAAGTTTTGTGCATTCTCAGGAAAGCATTCTGGAAAGACTTGGTTTGAGACTTGAGTGACTTCTATGCCTTCTCATTTATTGGAGTTTGAATAGATTCAGGACTTTTAATCTTTTTAATTTGGGAATCAGTATGTTGTTTTCTTAAGACCCATGACCAAGCATCCTTTAATGATGCTAAGGCCTCTCTTTCCACCCTTGACCTTCTCTTCACATTGTCAAGTTCCTCCCTTTTACTTGGAAAAATGTTAGGTAGTAGGCGAAGGGAGAAGTGCACATTTGGTATTTTATAAAAGATGAAGATGTTTACACTGGTATGAGGCATGTGAAAGAAAAAAAAACCAAACCTAAATAAGGAGACATTAGTAGGGGCTTCCCAGATCATGTGTCCTCTGAGGAGCCCCCCTCAACTCTTGGAGCCCAGGGTATTACTTTCAATACAATTGGTTTCCACTGGGCTTCTGCTACAGCCTCTTCCTGCGTGCAGTGGACGCGTGTGCTACTTCCTCTGAGCTACTCTTTGCCACTTGTCCTCAAATGCAGCCTTCTGGCTGCTCCTGCTGGGCGACACTGCGGTGAGATCCAAGAGCGGTGGTGCCACACGACAATTTGTAGCAGCAGGCTCTTCATGTTGGGTGATTCCTGCCACCATCAGTGGGTTAAGAAGAAACCTGCAAAGTGTTTCTAAAGCTTCTAGGGTGAAATTCCTCTTGGGCTTGTTCACTGAGGACAGACAGGCCACAGAGAACCAAACTAACTTGGCCACACCCACCTTTGGGTGGATCAAAGCATCCTTATTTCTCAAGGTAGTCAGTCCTGGATGCTGGGCTATCCCTGTGGCGTGGCTGGGTATGGATGTATGGTGAAGCCGAGGGCACGTGTGTGAGAAAATGTGTGCGTGTGCGCGCACAGGTGTGCATGTGAGAAAGCACGTGCGTGTGTGTGCATGCACCAGTGTGTGGCCATTTGTTTAAGAGCTAAAACAGGCTCAGTAAAGAAGCTCTTCCTTACTGTTTGGCTATGTATAGCAATTGGGAAAATTTGGCAGTAAAAATGAAATAGCATATGAAGTATGATTGAAAAAATACAGTAAATGTTTAAATTTTAACCAAATTATTAAAAGAAGCATTGCCATGAATCCCCCCGCCCACACAAAATACTGCTCTTGCTTTAAACACACTTTTCTCATCATTCTTGCCACTTTCCAAAGTAGTGCTGGAATTCTCCTTCCTTGGGTGTCTCTCCTGGTGCTGTTATGGCTGCCTCAGTGTCTGGAATGGATTTAAGGCATCTCCCTTACCTGCTCATTTTGAGTTTGGGGGACGATCCAGATGTCACACAGCACCAGAGCTGGTGAGTGAGGTGGGTGAGGGCGCCAGCCTTTCTGCTGGGTGTCACTCAGCAGCAGCAAATTCTTTTTTTTTTTTTTTTTTGTGGTACTTGGGATTGAACTCAGGACCTTGTGCTTGCCAGGCAAATGCTTATTCTACTGAACTGTCTCCTCAGCACACGAGGCTTAGGATATTAATGAACTGAGCTGAGTGAAGAACAACTCCGAGAAAGCCTAGCATTTTGCCTGTCTTGGAGAGCGTTGACTGCTGTTATTTTCTCCATTTTATGAACAGGAAAATTGCAATTTAGAGGGATTAAGTGTCAACCTTGGACTCCACAATGGGAAGGAGTTGAACTCAGCAGCTAGACTCTGAGTCCTGCTCCTTTTCATGCTCCACCTTCATAAGGATTATTGTTCTTCTTTACGGGGCTTTGGCAAATTGCTAGCCTCAAGGCTAGAGGAAAACAGACTCATCTAGATATGGTCCTGTGGGGTAGGCATCCCCAGCTTCCAGGCCATGGGCCGGGACCACTCTGAACAGGAAGTGAGCTTGCTGGGTGTTTGCACTCATTTCCTGTCCATCAAATTGCTGCCTGAATTGTGCTGAAGTAAATTTGTGTCTGAAGAAATGGGGTGAGATGAGCCTGGGAAGCAGCCTTGAAAGAGCAAGGAGTTGCAGGACAGAGGAGGAAGCTCGGACAGAGTGGAACTGTGGCCACATGGTGCTACACACACAGCTGGATGTGTATGCCTGAACCATGGGGTGTCTTCAGCCCTCACGGCAAGGTTGCTTCCGGTTTTCTTACTGAGAGCTCTGATTCACCGGCAGCTTCCAACTAGGCCCTGGACACAATTGTCCTGCCCGCTGAAACTGCTGTCTCATTCTGCCTCTGCACGTGGGTGCTGGGCAGTCCTGCCCCTGGTCCTGGCGTCTTGTTCTAGCATGTGGCCGCCAGGCCAGCCACCAGGTGACACGCTGTGCTCACAGTGGTTCTTTTCTCATTTTTCTTTTCTGCCCTGTTGTCTTCGCTATGGCACCTGCAGGAGCCCCATAGTCACATAGCTCAACAAAGGTCTTTCAGGAGAACAACCCTCACTTGTTTCCCTGTTGGCATTTTTTGAAGATTTAGCAGGATAATCTTGGATGTACGTCAGCGAGCACAAGAAAGAATCGCCTTAATCCCTAACAAGGCATACAAATGAAGTGCGACAATGTGAAAAACACACACAGAATCTCTCTCTTTTCTCCTCCAGGTTGCCTGCTGTAAGGGCTCATGTAATTTTGTGCTAGAAGGGGGGTTTCCTTTTGATCCATCTTCTGTAGAAATGGAACTCCCAAGGGATTTAGGCTGAGGGATGACCCAGCCAAAAGTACCCACTTTATCCTAAAGGAGAGCTTCTACCTTAATTCACTATCACCCACAAATCCCCTGAGGTCTCAGGTAGGAAGTACAGCTTAGACCCTTCCAGCCTTTCTCTGGTGGCTGAGTTGTTCAGCTATTTATTTATTTGCAGTGTTGAAGATCAAGCCCAGGGCCTCACAGGGTCAGCAAGTGTTGCTGCGTCCCCAGCCCCTAGCTCTTCATTTAAACTCCTGACTTGGGCTGGTGAGATGGCTCAGTGGAATAAGTGCTCCCCTGGCAAGCACAGGGGTCTGAGTTCAATCCCCCAGTTCAGCCAAAAAAATAAAAAGGAGTTAATCCCCCAGCACCACAAAATGAGTAAAATAAGTATTTAAAAAATAATAATAATAAATAAACTCCTGACTTGAGGGCCAGGGAGATAGCTCAGTGGTATAAGCCCCTGCCTGGCAAGCCAAGGTGTTGAGTTAAAAGCCTGGTACCACAAAAAGAAAAGAAAAAAAACATTTAAAGTCCTGACTTGAGTTAGACTCAAAGAGGTTACTACTGATTCTGGATCCATTTGATTTTTAGAAAGGAAAGTAAGTTTCTCTGCAGAAGATACTTCTAGGTCTTTCCTTCAAAAAGCAACTAAGAAGGTTGTTCATGGGTCAGCTCTCATACTTCTCCTCCAGCATGACCAGTTTTATCAGATAGGCCTGAGGTTAGACGAGTGGCCTGGAATGAATGAGATGGGTTAAGATCCTGTTAGTCAGTGAGGACAGTGGCCCCTGAGTGGAGTCAGGAAGCCCCAAATGGAGTCTTCTGTGCCACAGCCCTTTGGGAATCATAAAAATGCCCACCAGGTTTCCTTCAGCTGTCTGGGATGTCCCCAGAATACGACCAGACAGGCCACAGGCACAGTGACTTATGGGCCCTGCATGGGCTCTGTGTGAACACTGGGTAGAGATTAGACTGCTTACATAACAGCCTGAGCTCTCTTCAAATCCCTTTAGCATCCTTAGAAAAAGAACTCCTGTGGGCATCCTGCTCATAGCCCCTTCCCCACTAGCTGGAACTTCACTTTCTTGCTCCTATCTTTTACCATCTTGCCTCTGTATCTTCCAAATAAATTTGCTTGTGCCCTGTGTCCTCCATCCTTGAGTTTATTCCTTGTCACTGTGTGACAGGACTCTGCAGTTCCTGTAAAAGAGGGAGAGATATTTACTATCACTGCTACCTCAGAGTGAAGTGTCATGGTGCCTATCATGTCAGCAGATCCCTCCTGGAAGAGCCTGATGGAGGTAGGCAAGAGAGGAAGGCATGTGAGGAGCCAGCTTTTTTCTTTCAACAATGTAAGAGTTGTTAGAGACTGGTCCTTCTCCTGTCATGTGATCTGCTGTGCTTTTTGTTATTGTTCCAATCAGTTTTCAATATGTGAAAAATTGTTGTTATCTAATTCTCACTTTCCTTTTCTCTCTCTCTCTTCATATTTGGGCTGATTACTTTATCAAATACAAAGAAAACTTAAAATAACTTTCCAAGTCAGTCATCTTTTGAAGACCATTTTCTTTCTATAAAGAAGTAAATACAGAAAACAGTCTTGTGATTAGCAAAACTGTTAGCTGCCCCTTCGTTTCAGAAGCTTAGGTTCCTTTGTTTGCTGTTGACCAACTCAAAGGACCCCATTTCTTTTGGTGAAAACAGGATTTATTCAAAGCTTGCTCTAAGGCAATGGAGTAGCCCTCTTGCGTCAGATCGCCAACCTGCTGTGTACAGGTGAGAGAGTTTTACAGCAAGGACCATGTGGGAGGGAACATGGCAGGGAAACGATAGAGGGTTTGTCACAGCTGCTCTGGGGTCCAGACTTTTCCCTCCTTTGCCTACAGGGCTAAATCCAGCCTTGGCATCCTGGCCCCTGCACCTGCATCTTCTGTCATTTACCTGGGCTGATGAGAGGCAGATGTGGTTTATGCTCAAAGCCTGAGACAGTTTGGCAAAGTCACTTGTCTCTAAAGGAAAAAAGAAATCTAACTTTTACAGTTCTGCTTTGCAGGGCTGATTACAAGCACAGCCCCCCTTGCACCTTCCTGTTCATTTTAGTCTGGCAGTTCCTTGTGGTCTGGCTGTCTCTGGTTGGATTTGGACATAGATTCCATCAAAGGTAGCTAGAATGAGGCAAAGAGAAGCCAAGTGCTTGGCCTACAACAGCATCACTAAGTTTTGTAGCAGCAACTATAAATGAAAGTCAAAAGCAGGAGATGTCTGACATCCTCTTGCTTACTTTTCTCTCTTTGCTGAGACAAAATACCCAACACCCAAAATTAAGGAAGGAAAGGTTTATTAGGCCCACAGTTTGAGAGGCTTTCAGTTCATAACCAGCTGGCTCCAAGGCGAGGTGGCGTGGCACAGTTCAAGGAGGCAGGAGACAGTGACAGAAGCCTCTTTTCCTCCCTTACATTGCAAGCAGGCTACTGGCCTGCACCATCTCTGTGCTCTCCTCTTCCATAGGCTGAGGATGTTTACAAAGTAAAGACCCTGGATCTCTGTGGAATCACTTGGTTGAGCTTTTAAACTTTTCAAGTTGACAAAAGGAACAGCTTCCTAGAGCAGTAAGGGTATGTCCTTTTTACCCCAGAATGTAGCCTGCTGAGTTACTTAGTGAAGCTTTTAGGCTTCTTACTTAGTTAATGGTACTGAGCTTTGTGACTTAGTGAAGCTTCTAAAACTCCAGCTTTTCCTCAAAGCTGTGGGTCACTAGAATGTCAAGTTGACACAAAGTCTCAATCACAACAGATACTTAGTTACAGTGGGTGGGGGTCAGGGTGAAGGGCTGGAAGCAGCACTGCATGCAGCCATAAGGAAACAGCAGCAGAGTTTAACTAGGTGGCAGCGTGCCTGCCAAGCGTAAAGGCATCAGCACGGAGGGCACTGGGCTTAGGGTGGCACTGAGCTTAGGGGTTGAAGATGTTGCGCAAGGCCCATGGCACCGCTTCGTACATATCCCAGAGTGTGACTGACAGCAGGACTCAGCCCGCTGGCCCACACTGATGGTGGGCGAAGCACATGTCTTTTGCCTTGAGACATTCCAGTGTTCTTGGATACATGAGATGCAGCCCTACGCAGGAAGTCCCCCTGAGATCCAGGGAAGGTCACAGCAGGTCACAGGAGGATCTGCTACACATACGTACTGTTTTGGAATTGTAGAATTTTCCAGGGCTCTTAGGTTTGCTTATCTCTGCCTCTGGGAAGTAAGTCTTAGGATAGAGGTCAGGGCGCTGGACCTTGGGACTTTCTTGGATTCAGATGAGTAGAGGGAAGCAGCCCTGTGGCCCCAACTATGCTCTCTATGTTAGAAGCAGAGCTATCATTCCTCCTTGACAAATTTAAACAATATCAGAGAGATAGAAAGAGTGGCTCTTAGGCTGAATTTATTTAGCATTCATGGTCAAGTCTAATATTGTCTATTGGAAACCTTAGAACAATGACAAATTATAGTTACCAGGCTTACAGGCAAGACAAGCCAATGAGAGTGAAGTAGATCAGTTTGCACAGTAGATTTGAATGAAGAAATACAGAGGCCAAATTAACTAAAGACAGCCAAAGGCTGGGAGATAGGTTGGCAGTCTAAGAGCCTGCCTGGAAAGCGCTATAACCTTTGTTCGATCCCCAGTACTGCATGCCATGCCATGCCCACCACCAGGCGTGGTCACGCATACTTATCATCCTAAGTGCCAGGGAGGCTGAGATAGGAGGATCACTATGAGTCTGAGCTGTATAGTGAGCTGTGTACCAAACAAATAAATAAACAAATGAGAGATTTTTTTTTTAAAAGACAGCCAAATTTCTGGGAACCAAGATTAATTCTGTTGGAAAGTAACATTGAGCATATACTTAGAAGTGAGGAGCAGGAAAAAAAGAAAGAACCTTGGGGTTTGGGAGATGGCTTAGTGGAATAAGCACTTCCCTGGCAAGTGCAAGGGCCTGAGTTCAATCCCTGGTTCCACCAAAACAAAAACAAAAGCAAAAACAAACCAAACCAAAACAAAAAAGACAAAAAAACTTTGTGTGCATGTTACCAGCCCCTCACATGGAATGTAATCATTGTGTATTGAGACTATGTGCTAAGAAACATTACCAAACATTTTAAAATCATGTACCATTGCTTTTTCTTGTGCCATTTAAGAGAAGGTATTTAATTTACTAATGCCAAGACTGAGAATTATAGTTTAGAAACAACTTCAGAATTTCTGAGGTAAACACAACAGACGAACAAAGATTTTGCGTACAGTTTACAAGAATTAATGTCTATTTTACCAAACTAAGAAAATGCATTTTGAGCAACATTGTCTTATTGAGGAACATGGGGTTAGCCAATTATACGACTATAAGGAATATCAAAGCATCAACTTAGCAAAAAATTCAGTTACTTTTGCAGCATATTAAGACAGTAATCATAACTGACTGCCTTATACCAAGATAATCACATTATTAAATATAACACAAACCACATATATTAGTAGTTTATATAATCAAAATTACAAAATTAAAGGATCTATTAAATATATACCTTAGTAATCATAAGACTTAAACATTTAAAATCTAACAAAAACATCATTTATAAATTTTAAAAAGCAAAGGAGATGGAAATAAAAGCAAAGCATATGTAAAGTTGTACTTAGCCAATGCCTTTAGTATTTTAAGTTAATCAGAAATAATTCAAGTGTTTTCCTTCCATACTGATGCAAATTAATTTTCAACAATTACCTTTATGTGGCTCACAAAATATAAAACATCTGACAAGCACAAATTAATGTCCCAGATCAATGTTTTGCTGAGAAAAATTAAATGACCCTCAATTACTACAATAGAATGAGATTTTAAAATCTTTGAAAGGACTGACCAAATAGCTCAGTGGGTTAAATCACCTGCAAGCCAGCTTAGGGGCCGGGGTTAGATCCCTGGGCCTTCCATGCCAACCCCACTCCCAGGGTCCGCTGAGATGGCAATTGAGACTGAACGTGGTGGTGGGTGCCTATAATCCCAGCTCTTAGGAGACTGCAAGCAGGCAGATCACTACCAGTCTGATCTAGTAGTGAGACCCTGGCATTCATATATATATATATATATATGAATTACTGTCTAACCAAACTCTCATGACACCAAGTGGGAATGCTCCTAGATGATATCAGGGTGCTCATAAATGAATCCACTTGGAAGACTGTAAAAGACACTGTGCAAGTCGTGGATGCCTAAAATGGTAAAGCTCAGAAGATCAAGAAAAGTCCATAAACTACAATGGAAAATGTTTACTCACATCAGTGCCTCCTGCTTTCATCATTCCAGTTGTGTGAATGTCATCAGCCCATGTAAATGCGAACCCTGCTCTTCCAAGAAATAAGGAAAAAGTCTAACTGGATAATGTTTACTCTGATACAAGTATATACGTAACATAAAATTGTATGTTCCTTCTTATAGTCTTACAAAGCAAACTCTTAAATGGACTTATGCTAGATGACGTCTAAAGCACAGAAACTTTCTAGCTGTTCCCATTTCACTACTGGAATAAGCCACAGTGGAGTCTGTCATCCAACTCAACTTCTGCTGAATAATCAAATAGAGCCTGCCACTCGCTATAAATTACCCCTGCTCAAGAGTGGTCCTGAAAGAAAAAAAAAAAGAAAAAAAAGAGTGGTCCTGAAAGGACTCTGGAGAAAACCAGTCCTAAAACTGGTGCAGTCAGGTCAGAAAGGCCACTACAAGGGGCAGTGAACAGGCAGACATGGGCCCTTACATGCTACTGATTAAAAATATGATTTGTGTTTTCCCCTGGGGAAGTCAGGGACTTAAAAGCCGTATTTTGTTTGAACTGCAACTCTTTTAACCAATGTCTAGGAAAATACTGCTTCTTAGTTAGTGTCCCGGGTTCTGAGGTGCTGAGGTTTCTTTCTAGAGATTCCTTTAAGGTTCTTCTTGTTCTGAAAAAGAATTAGGCGAAACAAGCACAACAGGTAGGGAGGTTTTGCATTTGTTAAAGATGTGAAAAGAAACATGCTTTTCAGAGTGAGTGCAGGCCAATTAAAAGCAGGAAATGAAGCACACTCTAGGATGAGAATGGATCACTGTGAAAGAGAGCACAGTGACCACGAGGAGAACGGCAGCCATCTTCCATGTCTCCTGCTCCTCAGGCTGAGGTCAGGTCCAGGCCTCCTATCAAAACCCTGCTTGAGTTCTGTGAGACTTGAAGCAAATAGCCTCTGATTGGTCCTAGGTGCAAGGCTCTTTACATACCCAGTTGCTCAGCTAGTTTTCCACATCCTGATCTCCTGCCTCAGTGAGAGCCCCTCCACTAAGATTGTGATCAACTTTCACAATGTTGCTGTGTAACAGTTTTGAGGAGCTAAACAATTTAAACTTCTAAATAAATAAAAAAATTTACCCAACATTATACTAATTCTTGCAGCACATCAATATTCAACTCCTTATGATTCCCAATCATTAAGGTCTTTATAAGCTCAAAAATTTTAGTTAAATGTCCTTCAGGCTCTTCAATTTTTCATATAATCTTTGTGAAACTGAGAACGTTCTTTCAGAAATCAAACACCTTACATGTAATTGTGATTGGCTAACATGTTAGGGGTTGTGAAGACATCTTTATTTTATCTTTTAAACATTTGCTGAAGTCATGTGAACTAAAAAGGCATTTGGATTTATGTTTTCTTAATTACTATGTATTCTTTTAAATCAAACTGGTACCATCTCAATGGTATACAAACACAAGTTCACACACAGATGTAACATATAATACACACATGCAAGTCAACATATATAAAGCAAAGATTTAGCTTATCATTTACTAGATTTTATAAGTTACACTACTGACATGATTTTTCTTTTTGCAGTCTTAAATACATAGTCCTCGATTTTCACCTTTAAAGGTCAGATTCCTGGTTATCGCAAGGTCAGAGAAAGGAGGTTGCTTCCCGGTTAACTTGAGTTTGGATTTCCTGTCAGAAAAGCAGTTAGAGATTCTTCAGCTTTCATTGGCTCATGAAGAAGCCTCAGAGAGGCTCAAGGCCCAATATGGCTGACACAAAGCCCTAGATTCCTAAGAACCCTCAAAGAGAAGAAAATGGTAGGTCTACCTTCTGTGTAGGATAGATTTAAACTTCTCTCTCAGAAGATATTGTCCCCTCTCCAAGTAGGAAACTTGCTGACCAAATGGAGTGTATCATTAGGTCTTGAAGGGAGGGACCTTTCTTGCCTTCCATTCATATGGTGCAGATGATACAGCTCCAGTGGCCTCATTTTGGAACCTTCGCTGTGACCTCCTCAGTTAGTATTCAGCTTCTAAATGGTATTAGAACTCTGCTGGTCATTCTAGAATAAAAGTTGTTAAGTCAAACCAAATGATTCCTCCAAATCAGCAAAACCAATGCCTGGAAAATGTCCTAACCACCAATCTCTTCTCATCCCATGAGTGCCCCCAGGATGATCTGCAGGAAGTCTGAAGGGAACAGTGAAGGCACCTTCCTCTCTCCAAATGGAGCTGCCCAGCCTGTTATCAAGCAGTGCTCCAAAATGACCTACAATAGATGGGAAGGCCCAAGCTGGTGAGAATGTCTGTCCCACCTACATGGCCCTGCTGAGCAGCCTGAGATAAGGTCCAAATGGTAGAGAGCGTGGATCCCCAGAAGGCACTTCCCAGTGGAAAACCAGGCTGAGCCCATCAGCTGGTCAGCTTTTCTCCTTTCACCCACAAAAGTATCTATGGGCAGCTGATGCTGGAAAGGGGGGAGGATTCCTGGGTATAAAAATGAATCTGGGAGCTGCTGAAGTATCCCTGGAGTCCTCCTGCTCATGGTTGCAGCTAAGCATGGTCAGTCCTTTTCCCCAAGTACCTGTCACCTTGCCATAGGGAGCTGGGGACGTGTGCTCTTAGGAGCTGAGCTCTGCTTCCTGGCTGGCCCAAGCTGCTATCAGAGACTTAAATTTATGTGGTCAGGTTCATTTGCTTGGTGGTGACCAAATCAAAGGACTCCATTTGTTTTGGTAAAAGGAAAAAGGATTTACCCAAAGTTGGCTCTGAGGATATGGTGGGGGCATTTGCTTCAAATCACCGTTTCACATGTATAGGTGGGTTAGGGTCTTTTATAACAAGGAATGGTGGGAAAGGAATGCAGTGAGCAAGTAGATGTAGCTGGGCTTTTTACACCACTTTCTGGACCCAGACCTCCCTTATTTGCCTAAAGAAATACAATTTGGGCTTGATCTTGTGGCAGCATGTGCATATTTTATCCATTTATCTAAGGTGAGATGGAGTTGGGTTTTTTTTTTTTTTTTTTTTGCTAGGCCTGAGGAAGTTTGGAGAAGTCATTTGTCTTCAAAGGAGAAAAAATATAACTTTCAAAGTTCTACTTTGTAGAGCTGGTTACAAAATGTGTGACATAATAATTTTTAATCCCTATGTTTGAAATCACCATAGTTTTCATCTAGGATTTTATGGATGTTGAGCCAGCCCCCCCATGGCAAATCAGGGGGACTTTATGTGGATAAAGTTAAAATCCTGAAGCCTGATTCCTGGGCTTATAATTCTCTTGCTCCACTGCTGTTAAGTGGAAGGTGAAGAACTGTGGACTTTGTCTCCTTTCTTTTTTACTTTCTTCTAACTTTTCTCTACTGCCCGTAGATACTGCCAGGGTTCCTAATACTAGCTGAAAATATTGAACGAACTCACAAATGTTTTTCCCAAAACTTAATTTAATCATCATTAACATACAGAGGATTTTAGAAATATAGAAAATGGGTACAAAAGGTGTGGTATAATAAAGAATGTATCTGGTCATTGTCCTCAGTTCCTGGCAGAATTTCAAAACCTCTTGGAATTTCCCGAGTGATAAGAGTGGCATTGTTACATGAGTGAACTAGCTAGCTGTGGGACCCTAGATAAAATTCAGGATGGGAGATGGCCATCAGAAAAACCACACACAGGATTAGAGGGTTGAAGCTTTGGGCCAGATTAACCGCCAGAGAGAAGCTGGAGATTGAGTTTAGCCATGTGACCAATGAGTTAATCCATTTATGTGTGAAACTCTGATAAAACCTCTGGATAGGGAGATTGGTGGAGCTTCCTGGTTGTTCAATGTATTGATATGCTGAGAGAGAAAGAGAAGGAAAGAGAGAAAGAGGGAATGAGAGAGAGAGAGACAGAGAGAGAGAGAGAGTGAGAGAGAGAGAAAGAGAGAGGGAGGGAGAGAGAGAGGAGAGTGAGAGAGAGAACAAAATATAGCAAAATAAACCAGTAAACAAGGAATGTGAGGGGCCAGGGATATAGCTCAGTGGCATAAGTGTCTGCCTGTAAATTCCTGAGTTTGATCCCTGGTGCTGCAACAACAACAACCAAAACCAAGAATTGTGGAAAAAGAATCAGAGAAAGGAACAAAATAAAAGTTTGAAAACAACCTCACTTTTAATACTTCATCCTCCCAAAAGATAGAGAATAAGATAGTTGCTAGTTATGTGGTATAACTGTTTGGTTTTTTTTCTGAGGGAAACAATATATTACAGGACACATTTTATAACATTTTACAATGAATCACCCAAATAATCATATACAGCAAGTGCAGGAAACCTATCCACACGCTAAACACTAAAGAATCCAGCTGAAGGCCCAGAGCTCATAGCAAGGCCTCCCATAAGTCCAACTGGAGACCTAGAGCCCACAACAAAGTCTCATGCAGGCCTGCTTCATGGATCTGTACCGGAAAGGCCCAAAGGTCAGTGGTGGAGGCTAGGAGGTCTATGTCGGCAGGATGAAGGATCCGTGCTGACAGGCTGAGGGGTCTGCACTGGAGCCAGGAAGCAACGCTCAAGGTAAGCACCAGAGCGCCCAGAAGTACCATAGCCATCCTCAGCCATTCTTCTCCAGCAATGGAGAAACCCAGGTTTCCATCAGGAAATTCAAAGTGACAATCTTCTCTGTGACGATGAGCAGTGCAACATCTTTGCTTCCAGAGACAGGAATCGAAGCTTCTCCAAAGTCCATGGGGAAAGCCAGCATGACTAGGTCCTCCAGCAGACAGCCCAAGGGAACCAGCAGCCTCTGATAGCTCCAACGGCTTCTTCACACAGCATCCCTACCAGCCTTTCCGCAGCTTCTCCTGCTCTGCCTTTATGCTGCTGGCAACAACTCTCAGGTGGCCTCCTGCACCCAGCCCCATGCTAGTTTAATTCAGCTGGGTGTAATATGTTGACCACTAGTTGGGAATCCACTTCGTGTTGTCTATAAGATGTTATTTAGTATCCTTGGGGGCACAGTTTTCCTATTAAATGGAAGAATGATATCTGCTTTTGGTGGAGATTGAACAAATGATATATGTAAAACACAGGGAATTCCTGGTCTATAGAAAATTCTATTATATACTATTGTTAAGAAAGGGTTCTTGGAAACTAAAAAATAAAGTATGAAATTGATATAGTGTATTGGCAGGTGAAGCAGAAAAGCTCCATCAAGAAGCAAAACAAAATATAAATAAATGGAATATAGGAGAGCAAAGATAAAATTGGAGGCTCAGCTCAAGTCAAGTTTATGAATGCTGTAAATTGCAGAGATAATAGAAAATACATGAGAGATTATTAAGTAAATAATAGTAGATTTTTTTAAATGGAAAATCACACATTCTTTCCATTGGAGGAATTCTCTTTCTTAGGAAGGGCTTAGAAGCAACTCAACAAGTGAGTGAACAAGAATGAAAAACCCAACAAGAGAGCTAAATGTGGTCCCCAGTAAGAGGGGTCTGGGATGACAGCTGTACCATGAACCAACTGTAGGTGTTTGGGACAGATATGTGCAGTACAGCAGCACCTCAAACTACATGTGGGTAAGGTGCCAGGAGATAAGATGAACCCTGGAGTGGGGGGGGGGGCTGGATAAGCCTTCAAGCCAAGCACAGAAGTTTAGATTCCTTTCTCTGGGCAATACAGTGGAGGGCTCTGCCCAGGATATGGTACAATCAGATTTTGGTACTGGAGGAAGACAGATTGTTCTAGAACTAGAGCACCAGCTAAATTAAACAACAGTTTACTTGCTGAGAAAAAGATTGGGAGTTGTAATCTAGGAGACAGGTATAGTGGCACACACCTATAATCCCAGCACTCTAGGAGGTTGAGGCAGAAGTGTAAGAAATTCAAGTCTAGCTGGGCAAGTTAGTGAGGGTTTGTCTCAAAATGAAACAATCTAAAAAAAGATTTGGGGATATAATCAGTGCAAAGGCCCTGCATTCTATCCGTAGTACTGGAAAAAGAGGGTCATATTTATTTCTGGGATGGCAGTGGCAATGGAAATATAAAGGGTGCTTTTGCATAGGTAGTGAATGGAGAAATAAGAAAAGGGCCAGAGACGAAGCTTGTGGCATTGGATCTTTGGTTGATATCTTTTTGGAAATATATAAATAGAAAAGGAGATCATTTACTATTTGCAGTGGGATTAGTGGGCATTGCTATGGCCTGAAATATATTCATTCAAAATTCACAATTATTAGAATATGACTGTGTTTGGAAATAAGGCCTTTAAAGCAAAAGAGTTACAATGAAGCTGTTAAGGTAAGGCTCTTTTTTGTTTAGTTTTGCCAGAGATGGGTATTCCATTGCCAAAAGGGGATATAAATGAAGGACCATTTTGTATCTGTATATATAAAGTAGGATATACAGCTAGCTACTTTTTCTTAATTCAATGAGAAAAAAGATTCATACTAATAGTGTTTGGTCAAGATATCACATCTGCATCTTATATTATGGATAACTACTACGAAAACAACAATATGCAATGTAGTAATTATTGTAACTGTCCTACTAACCCGTTTTGAAACTGTCTCATTGCTATTTGTTTCTCAATAAAATCAATAAAAAATACTACATAAAAAAAGGTAGGGCTTTAATTTACTAGGATTGGTGTCCTTAAAGGAGATTAAGAATGGTGACAGAGGCTCACAGGTACAGTGACAAGATAAGATGAGAATGCACTGAGAAAGCAGTCATTTGCAAGACAAGGACAGAGATCCCAGGAAGTGCCAAACCTGCTTGACACTTTGATCTTAGAGGTCCAAGTTCCAAAACTGTGAAAATTAACTTCTTCTTTTTAAGCCACCCTGCATTTAAGTCATTCTGCTATTGTTCTTTTATGGCAACTCTGGTGGATTAGTACCTTCATGCTGAGCTACCTTGGTGGAGGTGGGTGGCTGGGAATAGGAAACACAACTGGGGTTACAGACAGAGACTGGGTCATCAGTAGATGCTGAAAATGGACTGGTTTGCTCCTGTGAAAGCTAACTGTGAAAGGGGCCTCAGGTCTATTTTGTTGCCAATACCATGTTGATTTTATCACAGTGGCTTTATAGTATAATTTTAAATCAGGAATTGTGATGCCTCCTGCCTTGTCTTTATTGGCCAAGATTGCCTTTGCTATTCTAGGTCATTTGTGGTTCCAAATAAATTTTGATGTAATTCAGGTATAAAAAATAAGATATGCAAACAGCTACTCTCTTAATTTACTGATAAGAGACATACGGTATAATATCATGTATACACCTTTTATGGTACCAAAACATTATGAAAACAGTTTGCAATGTATTAATTTATGAAATCCATCTTGTCAAGGTATCTTAAAACTGTCTCATCGATATTTGTACTTCAATAAAGCAAAAGTAAAATAAAAAAAAAAAACACACATTGTGGAACATGAAAAAAAAAAAGGGGCCTCACACAGCGTAGGTGATGAACAGAGAGAAATTACAGTCAAGAGCTGGAGAAAAGGAGCTAAAGATACACAAGTGGGCAGATGCAGTGGGTAGCCACGGGAGGAGGTGGGGGCTGTCAGAGCAGAGGCGGAGAGCTAACTCTGCTGAAGAGGAGGCCTAAGACAGCGGTAAGGGCTAAGAAGCTGGCCAAGGCAGGAAAGTTCAAGAGAGGTCAGTTTGACAAAAGATAGTTGATCTGGGCAATAGAACAGATGCTTCTGTTGATAGGCAATTGCAGAGCCTGAGTTTCTCTCCATGCTTTTCTTTTTGGTAACAATTAAGAGCTATATCCTAATAAAACTAGTATATTTATGTCAAATAAGTTTATTTTTAAAATTATATTCTATGCATAAATCAATTTATTTTATTTTTATGTATTTTGGTGCAGGGTCTACAGGGTCTACAGGGTCTATAGGGTCTCAGGGTCTACAGGGTCTGCAGGGTCTCACTGTATAGATCACCTCATAGTGATTCTCCTGTTTTTCCCTCCCAAGTAGTGGGATTACAGGTGCATGCCACCATGCCCAGTCTCAATGTCTGTCTTAGTCTTTGAGGGGCCAGGGGCGAATATTATGGTTTGTGTCTAGACCATCCCCAAAACCTCATGTGGTTATATAGATCTTTTTGGAGGTGGCTGAAAGTTTGTGACTGATTTGTAGTGCAATGCTGGGATTAAGGGTGGTTGATAGCTAGATCACTCCACTGACTGGATTGGCCACACCCTAATCCCAGTAGACTATGTACAATCATACAATAGAAGGGACAGAAAGCGCTCTCTCTTCATTGCTGCTTTTGTTGTCTTCTGTCACCATGATCTGTTGCTTCTGTGCTGTGTGCCACTCTGCCTTGGACCTAGCTGATTGTGGACTGAAACCTCTACAAACTGTGAGCTAAAGAAACCTTTCCTCCCTTTACTTTAATGTCAGGTATTTTGTTTCAACAGCAAGAAAAGTAACTAGGACAGAATTTTGTACCAAAGAAGTAGGGTCACTGATGTGATATTATCTGGCCAAGTGGATCAAGAGCTTTTGGAACTGGCTTGTTGGAAAGGAAAGATTTAGGAAAGGTTTTGGGATGCAAATTGAAAAAGTAGCCCTGGATCACTGTAGGTTGTATCATATGGGGGATTCTGATCAGAGCATACAAAACCAGAAGGTTGTTAGATGGTAAAGATTAGCTCCAGAGATTTATGCAGAGAAGGATTGAATTGAGAGAAAGGATTCAGAGGATGTGTATCATGGCTTGGTAGAAAGTTTGTCTGCATTTTGCTCATGTCCAGAGACTGTGTGTGAGACTGAGATTAGGGGTAATGGGCTAATTAATCTGGCAGAAGAAATTTCAAGGGAAGTCAAATATTAAAGCTGTGGTATGGCTACTGTTGGGGACTTTAGCTAGATCTATGTCGAGGGTGAGGGGCAAAGAGAAAAGCAGAATGATTAAAAACATCTGAATTTGGACAGAAAGGAAACTGCAATAAAACTGTAGACTTCAAAGATAGAGCAAAGATACATAGATTGGTAAGAAGGAAGAAAAGAATAGAAAAGATAGTCTGGAGGTCTCATGAGGAGCACAACTCCACCCTTTGCAGTCTCAAAATTGCAAAAGTGAAACTTTCCTTTCGGCAGGGTGCCCCAGAGCACCATGGTCCAGGATGGAAGCCACACCACATTCTAGAATTGTGGCAACATAAAGAATTTGTTTCTCAGAATTAGATTTAGGACACCCAGCAATCTAGGCACTTGACCCTTACAGCAAAGAGAAGAGGAAGCCTAGCTACTGCTCCAGCTGGCAGCAGACCTTGGCATCATCCACATGGGGCTCATGTAAGGCGTATGGAGAGTCTAAGCTCAATCTCACACAATGTCTCTGGACATGAGTAAAATGCACATGAACTTTCTTCCAACCTGATTTCAGAAGAAGGCCGGAGTGGCCAGGCAGTGTGCCCCTGAGAGCACAGCATGTAAAGCTGTGAAAGTGAAGCCGAAGGTACAGTGGAGACCCCAGAACTTTGGAGAGGTCAGGAACATGTATTTTCTGAGGAAAACTGCAAGGAGGGAGCAGAGTGGCTGGCGAGAAGCCAAGGGAGATACAGCTATCTGAAGTGCTGTAAGCGAGAAGCCACCCATGCCCTTTGGAGTTCACATCTAGCTAAAGATGTTTTGGATGCTGCACATGGAACTATAGAACTTAATGTTGGCACAGGGGAGACAGCTCAATGAAATAAGCACTTCCCTGGCAAGCACAAGAGCCTGAGTTCAATTCCCTGTACCAGCACAAAAAAAAAAAAAAAAAAAAAAAAAAAAAAAGAACTTAATGTTTTCCTTGCTAGATTTTGGACTTGCTTTGGTGTTCCAATTCCTTTGTGTTTCCCTGTTTGAAATGTCTCTTTAGACTGTCACTGAATGTTGGAAGTGTTTAACTTTCTCTTCATCTGTCTGTATAGGGGCTCACAGTTAAGAGTTCGCCTTCAATCTCAAAAGAGACTTGGGACTTGGACTTTTAAGCAATGTTGTTAGGACTTTGGTAACTCTTCAGAATGTATTAATTGCTATTTGCATAAAGGAATATGCATGAGTCTTTGGGGTCCAGAGAAGGAATGTTACGGTTTGTGTTTAGATGTTGCCCTGAAGCCTCATGCAGTAATGAGGGGCAGGCTTTTCAGAGGCAGCTGAACCTGGAATTTATGATTGGTTCATGCTCGATGCTGAGATCTTGGTTGGAGTACTGCACCTACCTTAGGGTGGTGGATAGCCTGCATGCAGCACAAGGGACAGAAAGAAGCTTCTCCTGTTGCTGCTTTGTGTGTCTGCCAGTGCCCTGAGCTGTTGCCCCTCTGCCATGTTCCACTGTGCCTCGGAGCTAGTCAATTACAGACTGAAACCTCTACAATATGAGATAAATAAGCCTTTCTTCCTTTAGCTTTGGGCATCAGGTATTTTGTTTCAGCAACAAGAGGAAGGTAACTAGGACACCCATTTCTGAATACATGACAACATCCTTGTTTTAAACCATAGCATGTACCCTTTAGTTTAAATAGGTTTGTACAGACTTCTTTGTTATGTTAATAGGTCGATAACACCAATAAAGCATGTGTACAATTTTCTCTATTAACTTTGTTTTGGATATATTATTTCTAAATTTTTATAACTTTTTTGTTTTTGTACTGAGGATTAAACTCAGGACCTTGTACCTGCCAGGCAGGTGCTTACACCACTGAGCTATCTCTCCCAGGCCCATTAAAATTTTAAGACTTTGCTTTTCAACCCTCTTTTAAAGTTTTTCTATTTAAAAAGCCTAAGTGAGGGGATGGGAAGTAAAAGAAAAAAGCATAAGTAATGCTTTGCCACTAGATTAATTGTATTTTCTCAATAAGTATCAAATTGAGAGTTTTCTGGTTACATTTGTTGTTTTCTTAGGTGTGCTTTCCCACGATGTTAATCTATTGTCAGTCTGTAGTATCTTTTGTATTCAGAATACCAGTCTAGTTTTTGCTTATACATTAGGGTTTTCTTTTCTTTTTTCTTTTTCTTTTTTTTTTTTTTTGTGGTACCAGGGATTTAACTCAGGACCCTGCACTTGCCAGGCAAGCACTTATTCTACTGATATATCTCCCCAACCCCAAGGATTTTCAGTGTTTGCAAGGTCTTCCAATCATTTGATTGTACTTAGAGTATCCTGGAATTTCTTTTAAAAATTTCCACTTATGTCTTCCATATATTGGAATTTTTTTGTATACCAGACAATACAGCAGTGTATTTTTTCCTTCCATATATCTGTCTGACTATAACAAAATTATTGGCAAAATATTTCATCCATGCCATAGATTAAACACTGTTGTCATATACTGAATCGTCAGATGCATTAGGATTCATTTTTGTATCTTGGTGGAAATGTATTTACCCCTGTACACATATCATACTGAATGATTGTAGAGAGTATTCTTATATGGTGTTCATGTAATTGGGGAGTTGGCCATCATTCTTTTCATATATTTTTCATTATTTTTTTTTCAAATCTCTAGCACTTAATCTTTGGGGTCTTTTTTCAGTACTGGGGTTGAATCTAGAGCCTTTACACTGAGCTACATTTCTAGCCTTATAAATTTTCTTTTTGAATTTTGAAACAAGGTCTCACTAAATTAGGTTGTCTAGACCAGGCTTGACCATATGGTCCTCCTGCCTCAACGTCCCAGAGTGCTAAGATTACGAGCCTGTACTATCATGCCTGGCCACTTAATTTCTGTCATCAGAAACAACTGTACTACCTTATAATTCTTATCCAGTTCACCTGCTCAGTGTGGGCAAGGCAGAAATTGAGAATTCCCATCTCTTTATCACATTCTTCAGAATTCAGCGCCAACCCCAGGCAGCCGAGTGGAGAAAGCACAAAGCTGATGTCTTGTCCTCCTGCAAAGATAGCTGTCCCATTTGGAGCTCAGAGAAAAAGTAGCTCTGTGCCCCTGGCTACATCATCTGGAGTCCTGGAGTAGATTTCCTATTTTCTGAGCTTGGCAGTGAGAGTATGGGAAGAGTCCTCATTCAAATACCATATATGATTATGTTTTGAAACAAAGTTTAGTAGATCATCCTGAATAGATGTTTCTTCATTTTTGTATATTTTTATTTTTAAGTTAAACACTCTGACTTAAAAACTGGTAAATTTTTTTACCAGTGCCACGGGGGGATAAATCTGGGTTGCTCTGCATGCCTTTATGCCAAAATCTGATGTCTTTCCATTTACTCTTAAAGACAGTTTTAAGTCACTGTGGTTCCAGTTGTGGTTCATGCCTGTGACACCAGCACTTTGGGAGGTTGAGGCAGGAATGTCAAAAGTTTGAGCACAGCCTGGGCACTTAATGACTTAATGAGACCCTATCTCAAAATAAAATATAAAAAAGAGCTGGAGATGAGCTCTCTGTTTTTCAAAGGAAAGACAGAGAGAGGAAGATAAAAGAAAAAGAAAAGAAATTCTTTTAAGGAGCCTATAAGTTGAATTAAATTATATAAAAATTTGGGAGAAAGTTTCATTTTTTGGTGAGATGACTTTGCACCTGAGAACATCATATATCTTTTCAATTGTGCAGATTCTTATTTATGTCCTCCAGTGAAATTTTATGTTAGTCCTGAGACATTGTTGGTAATAAATTACTCATTCCTAAGTAATTTAAAATTTGGTCACTACTATGCATTGAATATTTTTTCCACTGCCCTTTCTAGTGATCTGTCACTGGTTATTAATGAAATCAATAGATTTTATATATTTATCTTCTATTCAGCCACCCTATAAAACTCATTAATTCCAATAATTTTGTTTAAGCTCTAGTTTTTTAGAAAAATAATTTAATTTAAAAATCAATTGAATTTTAGCTTAGCAAATGTGTGAATAATGTGCCTGAAATTTAGTCAGTAAGAAGAATTAGAAAAGGTCTTAAATACTTAAGTTTAACTCAACCTTCTTACCTTGGACAAAGGGGCCAAAGACAATCCCTGGAAGAAAGATAGCCTCTTTAACAAAGGGTCCTGGACAGGCCGGGGAGATGGCTCAGTGGAATAAGCACTTCCCTGGCAAGTGCAAGGGCCTGAATTCAATACCTGGTTCTGGAAAAACAACAGCAACAAAAAAAAAGGTGCTAGAAAAACTAGCTTTGCACATGCCAAAAACTAAACCTTGATCCATGTCTATCACCATGTACTAAGCTAAGGTCAATATGGATTAAAGATCTAAGCATTAAAACAGAAACTGAATCTACTGGAAGAGAAAATAGGTAGATTTCTTGAAGACATAGGGGTAGGCAGAGAGTTCATAAACAAAAACCAAACTGCCTGGAAAATATTTCAAATAATCAACAATTGGGAATAGCATCCTACTGAAAAGCTTTTCCACATCAAAATAAATCACCAACAGAGTGAGAAGAAAACCCACAGAATAAGAAAAGCATCTTAACCAATAGTCTCTTGGACAAAGGATTTCTATCTAGAATAATTTGAAGGTAACGAACGTCATGCAATTTAGCAAAATTTATTGAATTCCTATTACTTTGTTTAGTGAAATTTTGTATTGTTTCTACTGCTTGTTTTTTCTATTTTTTATTCTTAAAAATTTTTTTAAAGGAATTAAAAATTATTAGGTCCCCCAAATTCAAAAACCCAATCCAAAATGGGTCCCTGAGATGCATAAACACTTCTCAGAGGAAGAAATACAAATGATGCATAAATGTATGAAAAAATATTCAATAGCATGGTTATTTGAGAAATGCTAATTAAAATAACATTGAAAAGCCAGATGTAGCGGCACATGCCAGTAATCTCAGCAGTCAGGATGCTGAGGTAGGAGGTTTGCTATGAGTTCAATACCAGTCTGTGCTACAAAGTGAGCTCAGTGACAACCTGAACTGCGTGGTGAGACCTTGTCTCAAAAAGACTAAATAAATAATAAATAAATAAATAAATAAATAAATGAAATATGAAGCAACACTGAGATTTCATCTCATCCCAGAAAGAATGGCTGTCATCAGGAAATTAGTCAACAGCAAATGCTGGAGAGGTTGTGGGGAAAAAAAGAGCCCTTTTCCCCTGTTGGTGGGAGTGAAGACTGGTACACCTTCTGTGGAATTCCGTGTGGAGATTCCTCAAAAAACTATGATTAGAAGTTCCATTCAACCCAGCTATTCCCTTTCTGGGTATTTTTCCAGAGGAATTGAAAACACCATACCATAGCAATATATGTGCACCCATTTTTTTTTTTAACAGTACAATTTGTCATAGCTAAGTCTTGGAAACAATCCAGATGCCCATCAACTGAGGAATGAATAAAAAAGGTATGGTATTTTTACACTATTCAGCTATAAAGAAGGACAAACTTGAGGCTTTTATAGGGAAGTGGATATAGCGATCATATTTAACTTTTAAGTGAAAAAATGAGACCCACGAGTATCAGTAAACATCATATTGTCTCCTTAGCATAAGAACCTGAAAGAATAAATAAAATCAGAAAGAACCAATTGATATAGTAAAGGGGAAAGAAACTGAGCAAAAGGAATGAACCATTAGGATGACAGGAGAAAAGAAAGAGGAGGAAATACACAAGCCGGCCCCTCACAAGATAGCTGAGATGATTGCACTCATTATCCATAGCAATGTTTTGAAAGTATCAGTTAATGGCTAAATTTTTTATTTCGACCCGTTTTACTTACTTATATCTGGTAATCTGAGCAAATACACTGAAGATAACAATGTGCAATATGACGACTGCTAAATATATATCATCTTGTTTTTTAAAAATTGTATATCATTTCTAATGTCTTATGTGTTTTTAAAATAAAAAATATGTTTATTTGTAAATGCTGGCTCATATTTTGAGTATTAATTATATTTTATTTATTTATTTTTTTTGCGGTACCAGGAATTGAACTCAGGATCTTGCACTTGCCTGACAGGCAGTTGTGCCACTGAGTTATATCCTTGGTCTCTTGGATATTTAATTTTAAAAGTCACTCACATGTCAGGGAAACTGGTTGGGCTTTTAACACCCTGTCATAATTTTGGCCTCTTACTGCAGAGCATCTCTACAATGAAGTCTCTTAAGATCTGCTTTAAAAAGATTGCTGTAATTTATAACTAACTGACAAAGGAGGTCAGATGACCTAAATAGAGCATTAATTTGAATGAAAATATGAAGTTGAGATTTCACTGGTTTGGTAGCCATTCTCTCACCTTAGAGACAGTCAAGATGGATTAGGCAAAAGGGTCCCCTACTCTCTGCAGCAATGGTATCTGCTCTCCTACCTTTTTCTTTATGGTTCTCTTCTTTCAGCAGCTTCTTCCCTGACTACTGCATCAGTCAGGCATGAGGCAGATCTGTAGACCTGGAGTTGAAGCCAACACCTAGCTGAAGTATCACAAAGCCTTCACTCCCACAGGAAGCTGCCATGTTGCATGCACTGATTCTTGGGAATGTCCTCATCTTTCTTCAGATTGGAATGGGGAGCAAAAAGGAGAGAGGAGAAAGAGAGAGATGAGAGAGGAAGAAGAAGAAGAGGAAGAAGAGGAGGAAGAAGAAGGAGGAGGAGGAAAAAGAAAAGGAGGAGAAGGGGGAGGGGAGTGGAAGGGGGAGAGGAGGAGAATAAAAGAGAAAAGAGAGAAGGGAGCACTATCTCCCCTGAGCCCTGCACTTCCCATGCAGTTCATTTTCTCTCCTCTTCTTTCATTTGTTCATTTCAAGTCTTCAACAGAAGGGAGGTGGAGGGACTGGTGGAATTGCATTTCTGAGCCCCAAGTCTAGAATGTAAGTCAGTGGCCCTGTTTTGGGAAGCTTTCTTTATTTTGGGTGGTTTTATTAGTTTGAGAGGGGCATCTTAAGATTTTAATGTCAATTCTAAGCCAAAAAGAAATGTTCCATGCAGTATGCCCAAATACTGGCAGAAAGTCCTTCAGAGGGGTCACAGAAGAGATGAATTTTACTTTGAAGTTTATGGATTTTTCTGTCTCATATCTGGCACAAATGTTGGTGGGAAAACAGCAGTTTAATCAGGAATACTCATTCTTGCAAGCTAAGACCATAATTTGATTCACAGCAGCAACATAAAACAGCACCTTGTGTGTGACCCCTGTTTCTAATTTATAAAGAGTTTTCGAGTAATTGGGTCATTAGGTCCTGTCACATCAAGTGTGTGATTAAGGCAGGGAAAAGTGTGTAAGGAATTTCTACAGATAGGAAATCATGGCTCAGGCCAGGTGAATGACTTGTCTAAGAGCTTAGAGCCTTGTGGGGGAATCAGGACAGGAGCCATGCCTTGTAATTCCTGGTTTTCTGTTTCTTTCCACTCCCAAGACCCCACCTCCAAGGCAGCCCCCAAGGAAGAGCTGTGCTTTCCTTAGGCAGCATATTTTGTCATTAGCTGACTTGATGAAAGGCCTTTTAGGAAGTGGGCATGAGGTGTTTCAGCTACGAGATTCATCTGTACAGATCTGTCAAGCTCCAGGGAATATCTTGTTTGTCAGATGCCATCCATAAGCTTCCCTACATGGGCTCGCTGCAATTTGCTATCTTGGCCCAAGTCACAAGAAGCAGATTTTCATGACAAATGCAATGGATTCTTTTCAGCTCCAGCGTGGGCTTGGATGCACTTGTAGAAGAACAGAGAAAGGCAGAGGGGTGAATTTGGGTATTTATTCTAGCCCTCTTAGAAGCATAGAAAGTTTACTTGCCTGAATTCTGGTCAGCACAATTAGGGTTGATGTCAGATATCCTATATCTGCAATCTGTGATGCTTATCCTAAACTTTTCCCAGGCAAAGACAGCAGTGTTAGAAGGCTGGGTCAAGGAGGTAGACCCTACATTTTAGGATCTTTATGAGTGAGAAATAGGCTTCTATTGAATTAACCACTGAGATTTGGGAGTTAGCTGTTTAGCAATGGGTACTACCTTAACTTATTATACTGCATCTAGTTTGTTTGGAGTAATTTGCATCTGTCATTTTTTTTTTTTCTGCATTTAGGGCAGAGTCTACAGGGTCTATAAGGTCTATAGGGTTTAAACATGTAGATAGAAATACCACATCTTTTTCAACCATTCTTCATGTGATGGACATCTTGGTTGTTTCCAAGATTTTGCTATCACACATTGTGCTGCTATAAACATAGGTATACATATATCTCTATGATACAGTGTATCCAAATCCTTTGGGAAAATTCCCAGTAGGGGGATAGCTGGCTTGAATGGGATTTCTAGTCC
>PVKA01000114.1:245066-264650 GCA_004027165.1 Ctenomys sociabilis | reverse complement strand
TCCTTTTCTTTTCTCCTCACTCTCTTTCCATTTGTTTGTTCCTTTTGAATTGTTCCTTTCCTTTCAAGAAGTCAACAAATAACAAGTGCTAGAGAGGCTGTGGGGAAAATGCACCCCTCTCCACTGTTGATGGGAGAGCAGGCTGGTACTACCAGCATAGAAATCTGTGTGGAGACTCCTCAAAACCCTACTGTTAGAGATCCCATTCTACCCAGCAATTGCCTTATTGGGAATTTTTCCAGAAAACTTGACACCATGAAAGCACTGTGACATATGTGTGCCCATGTTTATAGCAGCACAGTTTGTTATAACTGAACTTGGAAACAACCCAGATGCTTGTCAACTGAAGAATGGGTAAAGAAGATATGGGTGTTATACCATGGAGTATTATTCATCTATAAAGAAGGATAAACTTGAGGCTTTTATAGGTATATGGGTCCAACTAGAGACCATAGTCATAGTCATAAGTGAAATAAATCAGACTTCCACGTACAGATATCATATTGTCTCCCTAGTGTAAGAATGTGAAAGGGTAAATCTGAAAGGTTCAATAGATACTGCAAAAGGGAAAGAATCTGTTTTAGTTATTTTAAGTTCTTAGTATTTTGTTGTGAACAAAAATGCCTCATAATCTCTTTTACAGATAAGAACACTAGGTTTTCTAGAACTTAAGCAGCTTTATTTCCAATATACAACATTTTTCTTTGAGCAACGGAGATGAGCATTAGGTGCTCATCGAATGCAGCTGTAGGGGGAAAAGCACTACGGGGAAATTAGCTAAGAAGTGACACAGCTAATCACACTGTAGCTGTTCGTAAGATTCACTTTGCTGAAAGGCGCCTTTGGGTAGAGGAAATGCGTTGATTACCAAAAGCAAAAGCAATTTTGAGACCATCACATCATCTTTATTTCTCCAAGCAGATTGTAGCTGCTGCACAGGAGAGCACCCTGACATAGTCCACGACTCTGCCACAGTGGGCCCTGCTCACTCACTCCTTGTTTATGTGCCCGCCATGTCCCAGCTGCTCTCTGCCCTCCTCTGAGACAGGAATTCCACCTTCCCTAAGACTTCTGGTAGTGCAATGAAAGCAGAAAGCTTTCTATATGAGAGTTGCAAACACTCCACTTAGACAGCATACCAAACACGAAGTGCCTAGGTGGGTGTGAAGCACACTGGGCAGGCTGAGGCAGGACAACCTTGCTACAGGTTTGAGACCAGCCTGGCTACACAGTGAGTTGAAGGCCAGCCTGAACTGCATAGTGACACCTTGTCTCAAAAACCCCCCCCCCACACACACACACGAAAAAATAAAATTAAGTGTCCTTGCAGCTTCATTGCTGGGTGAGCTCAGGTAACTCCACCTCCTGAGGTAGACCAAGAACTCAGCCATGTACTTTGCCATGAGTTGAGATCTTAGCTTCATCTCTCTCCAGCTCTGACCTTGGTGAGGTGTCAAGTTTGCACACTTCACTTTGGTCACCTGCAAAGAACTACTGTGAGAAAAAAGCCTGCCAAGAAATGTCCCAACATCTGAAGTTAGTTAAGATGGCCACAGAGAGGGAACTGCTCCCTAAGGTACATGGTGGCATGCAAATCCTTTCTTCTCCTTTTTTCTATATTTTAAATCAACAGGTGTATCAGCCTTGGATTTACAGTAATAACCACCCTCAAGAGACTAAAGCATATTTCCCACCCTGTGGGGTAGCCAAATTATCCCTTGCACAGAGTGCCCTCCTGACAGGCACTATCCTTAGGTGTCACCATGGTGTTCTCTCCTTCCTAAGCCATTGCTCGCTTGGATGTGGCACCATCTTCCTCCCAGCTGTTATCCTAGGGAAAGTGCGCAGTGAATGGGTTGTAGTCAAGCATTCAGGCTCCTGCTTTGTGTGCAGGTCCCAGCAGCTCCAGAAGGTACATGTGAACAGACAGATCTCCAGCTCTCAAGTCTGGGTGTGCAAGCAAGCCAGGACCAGCTACAGCAGCTGAAGACAGCTCCTGCATCATGCCCAAAGCAATCTCATATTTCTATCAATGCACATTTGAGAGGGGCCAGGGAGATGGCTCAGTTGAATAAGCGCTTCCTTGGTAAGCACAAGGGCCTGAGTTCAATCCCTGGTTCTGGAAAAAAGAGAAAAAAAAAATGCACATTTGATTCAGACAGTTATGAGAATTCATTTGTGTTGCTCCACAGAGGACCAAAGGTTCTCAGTTGCATTACTAACATGTCAGCCATCCTCATTTGCTACTTAAAAATATACAGTATCTCCATTCATGCTTTGTGATAACCACCTGAGGGGCTGGAAAGTCAGAAGTCTGTGTAACCTCACATTAAAAAAAAAGAACTTCACTATTTCCCCCAGATATGAAAGATGAAAGCATGTGCATGAAAATATTTGAGTTTAATGTACAGCAGGAACAGGCCTGTGGTGAAGAAATAAATCATAAATTAGAATTTCTAAAAGTGGAAACTACCAGCAGTTGGTGCTGGGACAACCTAGATTTCATAAAACCTTTCAGCACTTTGAAAGATTTCAGCATACCTGGCCAGTGGCCCCTGAATTCTGATGCTCCCCTGTGCTTTGGGACAATCCCTAAAGATCTAATTTCTAAATGTCTTCTAGAGGGCAAAGTGCTCTGGTGAGAGCCGTAGTCCATTAGACACTGAAAGCAGGGTGAAGAATGGATGGGCTTTCTATTTACCCATTTACTGGGTGAATTTAGTAATTTTAGTTGTTTCACCACCTTTAGCCTCAGTTTTATCTTCAAAACGTATACGTATATTGTGTTTTCTTAAAGGCTTAACAAGTCAAAATTAGTGAAGTATTGTGCCCTTGATGTGTAAGAAATCACAATTAAGGTCCCTAGTGCGTTCAGCAGGGACAGCCAGTGGCCGTGGCCCTGGAGAACCTGCTGCTGAGGGCCTGCAGTGAGGCAAGCAGGTGATCATTTCTAGCAACAAGTCTATGGGCTTGGTGTGACTGATGCATTCTCAAGCCGGCTTAGATTACCTCAGTGAGACCCTATCTCAAGACAAATAAATAACTAAAAACTAAATAAAATGTGGCCTTTGGAATGCAGGGAGGTAATACAATGACTTCTGGGCCGGGTTAGTAGCTAACCCAGGTTTAAACACCTGCCTGGCAAGTGCAAGGACCTAGGTTCGATCCCCAGTACCGCAAGCCATGCCAGCCCTGGAACCCCAAGTGCCAGAGTCAGCCGCTGAAACTGGGTGTGGCGGCACACACCTATAATCTCTGCTCTGGGGAGCCTGAAACAGGAGGATCACAAGTCCGAACTGCGTAGTGAGACCTTGTACCAAATGCATCCATAAATAAATACATAAATAAATAGATAAATACAAAAATAAATAAATAGATTTCTAGAAATGGAGTGGCTTCTATATGGCATCTGTCTTCCTAAAGCAGCACCTGTGGAGGACAACGGTGTCTTACTTCTCAACATATGGACTTGGTTAAAAAGTGAAACCTCCAGAATTAACGTGCAAGGAAGTTAGCCATACACAGCGAGTTTTATTCTTTCAAATACTGCGCAAACTGCCTGTACAACAAGACCTCAAAAACATTTTCCTTACTCACTTCTAAGTGTGTCAGCTAAAAGGGCTGTGCCAGTCCACCGTCCAAGCCAGAGGTTCAGTCCCCATGCAGTGACTCCTTGCTTATGTGCCATATCCCTTTGCGAAAATATTTTACTTGGTTTTTATTATTTCAAATTAAAGGATGGAAAGGGGAGAAATAGAGCTGCTGAAGTGGATGAGAAGCACGGACTTTGTGCAATCCCCACACTTTAAGAAAAACAGAGATCAGTCTCAGTGTTGTGCCTTTTATTATGTCTTCGCTAACCCTCTGCTCAATCAGCCACATGTTAGATTGGGAAGAAAATGAATAAAACAAATGTGAAAAAGAGTCAGATATGTGCCCTGAAATATGCATCCCACAGGTGAACTGCAGGGACGGATTTTGTGATTGTTTTTAGCAAACTGGGAAAGCAAAGTGTGTCTGCTGGCATTGGCATTTCCTTCCCTTCTTTGTCCTGCACTCCCCTCAGCATGATAGTGGAGAATTGCTTAGCATTCTACTTGGTTTTGGGAAACAACATATTGAATTCATGTAAACCTAAAATTGCTAATACTTAAAAGTATAAAAAGTACCTTACATGTAAATATTTTCTCCATGAACATTATCCCTGTTACCTTTGCCAGTTCCATAAAGAAATGTTTAGAGTTAATGAAATAGTTTAATAAGCCACTGTCTTCTGTGTTTGTTATGAATAAAAATAAATATAATCCAGATACTTTTAATTTAACAAAGATTATAGTCATTAGTTCAAATCTCTCACATTTTATTTTAAGTCATGCAATTATTACCATTTAATTTGTATCTTTGTGTTTTGGCAACAACATTTTTATTAATGCACACATCCTAATAATGAATTCTAGGTTATCTTGGGAGGGAACTTGGATTTCCTTTGTGAATTATCTCATTTAAAAACATACATTTTTCTAATCAGCTATTCAACAAATACCGTGAAATTCATATTACTTTGTTAAGTGAAGTTCTGTAGGACTTGTGATATTTTCTGTTGTAATACTATTTTGTTCTCTCTTTTAAAAAGAAATTTTAAAAAACATACTTTCTAAACTTCTATTATTCAAGACAGCTTTTCACATACTTCAAAGTGTATAGGCATCGCATAGAAATCTTGCTTTCATGTAAATTCTGATTTCCTGGGCTGGGAAGCTCGAGTTGCGGAGTCTCTCACAAGCACAGGTGCCAATCCTGACCCATACCATCCTAGCAACGTGGCAGCATGTCCACAAAGGATGGTCTGAGAATTGTGAATTTAACGATGCCCTCGTGGCTAGTGTGGCCCTTACCTCTGCTGTGTCAGCCTGGCTCGACGCAGAATCACCTTGCAGGTCAGAAAAGCACGGTTCTAGGTGCTTTGTGAGCGACAGGCACGGGGCCAGTGCACGGAGGGTGGAGACCCACCCAGCAGTGGCAGTGAGCACCAGGCCAGGCCGGAGAGAAGCAGGAAAATGAGAAGGGTGGGGAGGGCAGCTGCGTCCTCCACTGTTGTCTTGGGCTCAGTGCGGTGCCACTTCATCGCCTTCGACCCAGACTCACCCCAGAGCCCACTGCATCACCCAGACCTGTGGCCTTGGACCGGGACGCGTCCTGGATCGCCGTCGTTCTGATGTCCATCTTCCGGAAGAGCTGCTGTGTCCTCCGGCTGCCCAAGTGGGAGAGCCCTCATGGTACCTCCCGCCTGTGATTCTGCAGAAGGCCGCCGGAGGCTCTTTCATCTGACCGGAGAAGCCTAATCGGTCCTCAGGTAACTATACATATATTTTACATAGGTTCTGTTCCTCGGGAGAGAGATCCCACCTTTTGGGCACCAGGTAGCAGGTTCCTGGGACAGCTTTTCTATGGACATGGGTTGGGGATGATTTCAGGGTCAGGTCCACATTCAGAGCACATGGGCTAGATTTCTTACATGCACAGGGCTGTGCTCCTGCAAGAATCTAATGTTTCTGCTGATTCGACCAGAGATGTAGCTCAGGTGGCAGCCAAGCTATGGGTGGCAGCTGGAGATACAAGAGGTCCCATTGCAAAGAGCCCACAGACCTTATGGTCCAGGGATTGGGTTACCCCATGGAGGGAAGAGCCTTAACTAGCACACATGCCATCTGTTAGCTATAAAATCGAGGCCAGGCCACCTGCTTGCATGTTTGCACCTCAATTTCCTAATGGTGCACAAGTCTGGACTGCCCTAGAGACTCTCGGGGGACTTAGCCCTCTCCTCTCCGTTCAATCTCTATCTTACTGGGGATTGAATTTGGGGCCTTGCTCTTGCCAGGGAAGCACTTATGCTGCTGAGCCATCTCCCCAGCCCTGTCCATTCTCATCACAATAAAAGATATTGTTGCTTGAAACACAAATTTTATTCTACTTCCATTATTTGAACTTTCCTTTATAGCTTTGAATGCCTGAACCTGGAGGATTAAATCCCACAAGATCAGCAAGACTTGCACAGCCTCAGGGACAGCTCTGAGGCTGGCTCCCTATGAGCAGGTGCGTGGTCCCGAGGCTTTACCCACGTGGGACTGTCTCTCACCGAAGTGCCACCCCGAGCTCAGTGCAGTACCTGGGAACTCATGAAAGGTGTACCGTTTAGTTCCATCCCAGCAACTCCCTCCTGCTAGGAAGGAGCTGTCGGCCCATTAAAGAAACTGACTCTCGGTTTTTGTTTTTTGGGTTTTATTTTCTCTCCAGTGTTCAAAACAGTGTCCACCTCTTTAAAGGTTCTCACCACATTTGAATGAATGACTAAATAATTTTTAATCTCCTTATTATTCATTTCATGTTTAAGCTAGATGGCCTTCTTGAGACCTGTGTCTCAAAAACTACATATTTGGGGCCGGGGAGATGGCTCAGTGGTATAAGCACATCCTTGGCAAGCACAAGGGCCTGAGTTCAATCCCCAGTTTCTGGTTCTGCCATAAATAAACAAACAAACAAATAAATAAATAAATGAAACTACATATTCATTGGTACATGTGAAAGTGCAGAGCAGAAACCTGAAGGTATTTAGCTTAGAGGTAGAGACAGCATTCAACGTGCACGTGAGAGGGCTGTGTGAACATGCAGAACTCGGAGAAGACCAGTTTCAGAGCACTTTCGTCTTTTCCTCTCCTCATCCCTGGAATACTCACTTTTACTAAAACAGGTAAACACTGTTTGCAGTACTATTTTATTAAATACACTCTACAACTATTGTTTTATAAGGAAGTAGTGATCTATTGGGATATAAACCTGCAGTGCAGCTAGCGGACAGGGCAGCCCCTGGCTGCATAAGAACCCCCTACTCTGCAGCCCATGCTCACCTCTCTCCCCAGAGAGCATCGGGACAAACGCAGCCACTTCCTTCTGAAACTGTAGAAACCAATAAATTAATTTGCAGGAAATAACATTGTCAACTGCTCATAATGCTCTGGGTTAGATTCTGTCTGAATCTTCCGGGGCTCCACTGTACCACGTGCACAGCCTTTGATCGCAGTGGTTGGAACTGTCATCTCCCCTGTTGATATAAAAAGGGACTGTGACTGCTCCCAAGAAATAGGCATCCTCAGAAACTTGTATTTACTTTGGCATACTGCAGCATATACTTCTTGGCACTTTAGTATCATTTAGGGCAGGAACATGTCAAGAGACTATAGGTCTTTTGATTATGCATACATCTATGATTTGGGAATGTCTTGTTTCTCAGTGTTTACCAAAAATTCTCTATGCAGTGGCAAGATGCCATTTAATGGAGTGAGAATTATAATTGTGTAAAAGAACATAATGATAATTTGTATATCACAATCCCAAACTCCTTTGCTCACTAAGAACATTTAGTGAGTATGAATGTAAGACAGGACTAAGGGAGGATGCATAGAATACCGTGAAAAAATACCTATGTACACTTAAACATGTACATACATGCGTATATATGACACCCCAAGTTATGTGGTTGTAAAATTGAAAATGTACGTGGAAGGGGGAAAGTGTGTATTTTGAAATGTAAATGACATTTGAGGACTGAGTTGAGTAATTTTGGGTAAGCCTAAAATATTTATTTTGAAACAATGAGCCAGAGCATCATAGTATTGAGAAGAAGCAAAGACCAAATTATTGAAGAGCCATCAAAACTCTAATGTAAACCTGGATATCTTTCTGTAGATATCAGAGAAGCAGTGTGGATTCACAGATTTAAAAGCTGTGAGAATAGGAAAAGTGACTTTGGCCTTAATTGAAGTCTTGCTCTCTATAGCAAAATGAGGATATTTTGAAGCTTCGTAGATTTTGTAGGCTTGAACATCTATTTTTACCTCATAGTTGACAAAGATAGGCTTTCTCAGGGACCCTTCCACTGAGGGAAGGAGAATAGGAAAAGTGACTTTGAATGTCACCTTTGTCACCAGCAAGCTGCGTGAGTCCAGTGGCATTGGGTTCACATGTGTTAGCTTCTTGATCTGCAAAACGGACTGAGAGCTGCTAAACCCTCTCAGCGTAGTTGCCTTCTGTGAAAACTATGACTGCCGCCTAAGACACTTGTCTTCTGTCTTATGGGTGATGACCCTGCCTAACACTCAGACCAGACAATATGAAGCCCAGTGCTCTGTTAGGCTAGATATGGAAGTAGTGCATTAGCATGTGAAAGTGGAATACATGTGAAGAAAAAAGTAAAAGGTGCTGCCTGGGCAAAGCACCTGACAGAGCTTGTTTTGGGAAATCCTAAGTTATTGCCTCATTTTTTAAATGTTTGAACATTTGTATAAAATTAAGCACTCAATATTTCTTAATTCGTGGTAAGAGGTCAGCAACTACTATCTCTCTAAAAGTTGCTGGTAAGGTGTAAGTAAAATGAAACTAATTTGTATAGCATATTTCTTGGATTGTAGTGTGTTTTCAAATATGGTGATTTGTATAATTTTTGTAATTCGACCTCATGGATTATCCTCTGCCTAGGTGTAAGAGTGTTGCTGCTCTCCAGTACCTTCTACATGCTTTCCAGTAGGACCTGGTCTATTTGTACTGTGAGTGGCTCAGCTTCAGGAATGGGCTTGGAGGAATTATTCAGAAGAATGCAGATTTTGTTAAGGATTAGAAAGAGGAAGCACTCCCTCAAGGGAGACCGCAGTAGCAAAGGAGACAGGGTGACCTCATTTATTTCCCAGCTCCTTGTCTGGTCCATAAAGGAACAAGGTAGAGAAATGAATACTAATGTACACAAGGAAAAAGTACTTCTTTAATGGTTTCCCAGTCAATAAGTAGCATTCTGAGCTAGTGAAGATTGAATTAGAATGCCTGAAGGCCCTCGCTATTCATGGAAAAGACTGTGATACTTCATGGAAAAAAGTTACACACACATGCAAACACAGACACACACAGACACACACACACACACACACACACACACACACAGAGAGAGAAACCCTCTCTGTGGAGATGAAAGTTCACTGGATAGGTAGGAAAAACACATTTCAAGATTGCATAACCTGGGCATGGTGGTGCACAGTACACACCTGTAATCCCAGCGCTAAGGAGGCTGATGCAGAAGGATTGATGTGAGCTTGAGGCCAGCCTAGGCTACATAGTGAGCTCAAGGCTGGCCTGAAGTACATATCAAGACCCAGTCTCAAAAATTTTAAAAAAATAAGATTTAGATTGTACTTAGATTTAAATAACAAATGAAATCATTTTTTTTTTTTTTAAATGGGAAGGGACGTGATCAACAATGTGCTTATTATCAACTCTTCAAAAACCACCTGCCCAGTAGATTCATGTTACTGTCCTTTGCTGCCCTTGAGCCTGAATAAGTGTCTGGATTTTCTGTCACTAGCTATAGTTAAAACTGCTTAATATTTTGGAAAGTAACATTTTCATTTTTAAAGATACAAAATGCTACTTGAGGGCCTGTGCTGCAGGATAAATGAGATTGCAGCAGCTCTGACCTGGCCTAACGCTGTGCCTGCATGCTGGCTGGTGAGGATCAACGGGAATCACCCCACATCAACAACCAGTCCCCGTCCATTCACATCACAGTTTTCCATGTCTACAGTGAGCATGTGGAGAGGATTATTTCTTAAATTCATCTCAACTCATACTCCATTCTTTATGTTTGTCTATCACACTGTCACAAACAAGACAAAATATTCTTTAGAAATATGAATGGTGGATACTTCCGAGTTAATGGGCCAGCATGGCTGTGACAAGGGGCTTGAGGCCTTGGGTTGTCCTCACTGATTCCATCTTCGTGTTTAAACCCTAAGCTAACTCCTTCTGGTAGAGAGCCACAAGTAAGAGCCAAGAATTAGGATATGTCCGTTCCCTTTCCACAGAGAGTCCCGCTCCTTGTCACTTACCTGCTTATTCTATTTCATTCATCGCTGGGCTCTGGTACTGGAAAGTGCAGGTTCGGCAGGGTGGCCCATGCTGCTTGTGACCCGGATGCACGTTTGTCCTTGCTTTGCCTTACTGCTGACAACAAGACAGCGCAACTGCGTGGATGCTCAGCACAGCCGCCAGCGCATCTTTTCATCTACCTTTATCTAAAATTACAAACATGCTTTCTCAAGAAATCAACTTCAAAATTACTTTATTATACTCTTGAGGCTAGAAATCAGGGCAACAATTGCATTGATCAAGTAAGACATGCCACTTCACAATCCAAGTGGGAAGCTATGTTTACCATCATAGGGTTCTAGCAGAACTCAATGTTGGAGCTATTATTATCCTGCCCCATAACTAGATTGCGTATGTTCCACTGGTTTGATGGTTTATGCTAAGATCTTATGTCTTTTTTCAACTGTTTTTGCTCTTGTTGACCATAAAGATTTCATTGTTGGGAATATTGATGTCATTTAAGATGGGCACTTATAGACATGGATGTGTCTCTAATCAATTCATAGTTAGCCATGTAACAGGCAGGTAAGACAATTTGATATATGAGGAAATAAATAATATAATGAACACATTAGCAAAATGTTAACACTAAATGTAATGTCCAGAATATATAGTAACTGCTGAAAATAGGAATAGCAAGCCAAAAGGAACACTGAGTGAGACTCACATGGTAGATTTCTGAAGGAAAGTCAGTTTCTATTTGGTATGAAGCTGTTGTCTCCTGTTACATGACACAGAAACACAGAGGCAGCCTGCTGTGACCTGACTATTTGAACCTCCCCCAAATTCACATGTTTAACCCTTATCCCTGGGGGCTGAGGATTTGGCTCAGTGGTAGAACACTTCTTAGGAAGCTGGAAGCCCTGGCTTTGGTTCTCATTACCAAAAACAAAAAAGTGAACCTCTTTTAAATGGTTTCCTCAAGATGATAGCATTAAGAAATGGAGGACTTCTCAGGGTGACACAATCAGTCATGATGGTAGGGTACTCAAAAAAAAAAACCCCAAAAATAAATAAATAAAATAAAAATAAAAAAGCCGGGCGAGGTGGTGCAGGCCTGTAATCCCAGCACTTGGGAGGCTGAGGCAGGAGGATTGTTGTCAGTTCAAGACCAGCCTGAGCTAGAAAGTGAGCTTAAGGCCAGTCTGAACTGCATAGTGAGACCCTGTCTCAAAAAAACCCAAAATAAATGAATAAATAAATAAAATGATGGCAGGGCACTTGTGAGTGGGATCTTCTCTTCTACAAGATGAGCAGCAGCTTGTTTCTCTCTTCTGCCATGTGAGGATGCAACAGGAAGTTGTTCACATGAGCAAGCAGCCCTCCCTACAAAAGGAGCCTACATGCCTGGCTTGGTCTTGAATGTCTTGGTGTCTACAGTTTAGAAAAATCAATTTCTGTGGTATAGAAGGTACCCGTCCATTTTGTTAAGAAGTAGCCAGAGTAAATAAGACATAGCTTTTTACATTTAACTAAAAATTTTGAGATCACTTTTATAAAGGTAAAATACCAAGGAGACAAATAGATCAGGATACTGATCATTTAGGCATCTGGAAATAAATTATAGGACCATATATGAACAAAAGACCCAAAAAAGAATAGAGGTAAAGCCAGTCTGATATTGGAATTTGAAAGTTAGCCTTTAGATGCCTGAAACATGAAAAGCAAAAGAAAAACCTTAATTGTAAAACAAAATCTAGCCTTTATAATTTAATGCTGAAAAACTAAGTGCTGTATTATGTGAAGTTGTACAAGCCATGAGCCTAATCCTGTGGAAACAGAGGCACACACTGCCATTTGGTTTGTTTCTACAGCGTTGTTTTTAATGAAAACACAGTCATGTAAAACATATCAAAATGTCTTAAAATGTAAAGTACTTCCTAAATGAATTCTTAATTTTTATCTTGTGTCCTCTATGACACTGAAATTGACTCAGTACCTATAAATGTTATATATGAGCTTTTTTAGAGAATCTTCATTACAGGAAAGGAGTACAGTACTAGTATACCATGCTGAGAGCAGAGCTCAGCTGTGAGTTCCTGGAATCAAATATTACTTTCATCTGCTGGGAATTGGCAGTCTCAGGTATAGCCCTTGTGTTTACCTTTCATAAGTAATATATATCCTGTCTTGCTATGGAGAAGCTGTCATAGGCTAGCACTGAGTAAGCAGCCTGCTGAAACAGTGAAGAGAAAGCCAGACTTGCTTTTCCCTTCTCTACTTGAGTAAAAGGGGAGGGTGTCGCAGGTGAGACTAGAATAGGACCCTATTTCCCCAACTCATATGTGAAGAGATCTGTAATAAAGTGCAATTTTCCTGAGAAAATAAGCTCCAACAAATGGAAAATCAGGGTCACAGTGCATGCATTGCAAAGTAACAGTCACTTAAATACTGAATCCAGCCAAAGAACAAATGGAACAGATGAAGGGCATTCAGAAAAGAAACTAGAAATCTGTCAAAGGTGAAATGGGCTACTGAAAGCTTTATTGAACAATGCTTACAAGTGTAATGGCACAATAATTTCTGCTCTTTAAGATGGAAGAGGTGTGGAGGGCAAGGGACATCGTGGTTCATGGTCCAGACAACTTATCTGCAGGCTATAGTCCAATGCATGACCTGATAGGCATAAAATAAAACCAAAAATAATAAGTACATGGAAATAGATGAAGACACTTCCAAAATTAACAACCTAACATAAAGAACACAAGATCTAAACAAATTTTGGCCTTAAAGATAGCTATTTAGGATATCCCAAAGCTGCCAAAGCATCTTCCTGCCTTGGAGAGCATCTGCATATGCAACCTCCACTTACATAGTGCTACCAAGTGCCAGAAATTCATTAGGAAGAGCCAAGAGGAAAGTGCTTATGGCAATGCTGCCTATGGAGCTCTGAAGAAAGGCTTACACTTGAGTCAATGAAGGTGTCAGACTTTGTTAGTAGGTTACTCGTAAGGCAAACTTATCAGCTGACACTTTATAGGTAAAAAGTTCAAATACTAGTAATTAAAGGTTTAGCTTTAGATTGTTCTGCAGCCTGTGCTTGAATTTCTGAGGAAGGCTTTTAGTTAGATTTCTTTCCTTTGCAATTATTTTATTTTTCCAAACCAACGCTATCTTCTTGTTTGACTTAAAAGTGAATATCTTCTTTTATTATTCCTCTAAGACTCATTTATCTCCAAGTTAAGTATCTTTTCGTGCTCTGTAAGGTGTGACCATTGTCACCGTAAAGTACTGAGGGATAGACACGGTAGAGCAAAGCCTTAGGGTTAATCACTTAATAGAGAGTCCTTCTGCAAGCATGGGGTATGGATGTTACAAAATGCCTTAAGCTTGGTGTAGCACCCTCATGCATCTACATCTTTGCTATGTAAATGGGATTTTTACTCAGAGTCTTTGCTACATCCCGCAGTATTCCCTCCTTCTTTGTCTGGAGCGCCAGCCTCATGCTGCGAGGTACACACCTTCCCAAGTGTTGTCCACCCCACAGGATTGCCCCCTCACCCGGCTCCCCATGGCCCCCTCTGTGCTACCCACACGATGTTTGACTGATGCTGTGCTCTTCAAGTGTGACATGAGGCCAGCAGTGACTGCTGTAGCAGCCCCTGTGGGCAGATGTGGGCAGGGGGGCATAGTTCAGTTGTAGCGCCTGGTCAATACAGCCCACTGCCACCAACGGAGGGCTAAGAAGGGGGAAGGGAAATGCCAGCAGCAAACCCTTAGACATATGACGTAGGAAAGCCTGAAATGCAGTCCTGCTTTCCTCTTAATTAAGTCCTCCAGATGATTCAGGTGGTGCTTATGTTGGGAGGAAAAAAAAAAACTGATCTAAAACCATAGTTGTTTGTTTGTTTTTATTTTTTTATGTATTAAGTACAGGGTCTACAGGGTGTCACTATACAGATCACACTTGCAGTGATCCTTCCTGTTTTTTGGTCTCTGAAGCTCTGGGATTACAGGCACAGATGACCGCACTCAGTCTCAATCTCTTTGGGGTTGGGACCATAAAACTATGGAGGGTACCTAGAAAATTATGTCTTCCAGCAGAATGGAAAAATCCATGTTTTTTCCACTTTCTCATGAGCATAGCATTCTTAATGTGAAGAAGAAAACATTTCCATTTCATCTCTTAACTTCTTTACTTTAACTTCATGAAAACACTTGCTCAGGGAGAACTTTTCTGTCTGGGATAGGTTGGCAGAAGGGATAGGGCAGAAGGGACCCTTTTATTTATTTATTTATTATTTTATTTTTTTAAATAATTTTATTGAGAAACAATTAGCAATGAGACAGTTTCAAAACCAAATAGTAGAAAACTTGCAATAATTAATACATTACATATTGTTGTCTTCTTAGTGGTTATTCATTGTACAAGATGCAGACATGATATCCTGTCCACAAACACTATTAGTAAAAATCTTTCTATTCATTGAATTAAGAGAAAGTGGATGCATATCTACTCTAGCTATTTTGAATATACAGATACAAAATAGTCCTTCATTTGTATCCCTCTTTTCTGTTTAGTTTTGTCAGAGATGGGTATTCAGTTGTCATTTAAATATTATAGGCACATGTATTCAGCAAAATAATTCAATATAGTCCTGTACTGCATAATTGTAGTGGATTATCCATAGGTCTGGCAATATCAGAAGTTGTTGACCTGAGCCCTTTATAGCTCAGCATATTAATATGGTTTTACTTTTTATACTTCTTTTTTTATACTTTCTGCTGGATGGTTAAGAACAAGATAAAGCATGACCTATATAACAAGAGATGATATTCCCTGCTGCTGGATAGGAAGATCCAACATTGTGAAGATGGCCATTCTCTCAAAATTATTGTACAAGATATAATGCAATCCCTATCAAACTACCATCAACATACCTCATAGACCTAGAGAAATTATTCCTATAATTTATTTGGAATGAGAAAAGACCTAGAATAGCAAAGGCAATCCTAGACAATAAAGACAAGGCAGGAGGCATTACAATTCCTGACTTGAAATTATACTACAAAGCCACTGTGATAAAATCAGCATGGTATTGGCAACAAAGCAGACCTGAGTATCAATGGAATAGATTAGAAAATGCAGAATCCTCTACAAACACACTCAGCCACCTTGTCTTTGCCAAAGGGGCCAAACATGCTTACTGGAAGAAAGATAGCCTCTTCAACAAACAATGCTGGAAAAATTGGCTCTCCCCATGCCTAAAACTTGACCAAGGTCTATCACCATGCACTAAGCTAAAGTCAAAATGTATTAAAACAGAAACACTAAATCTCCTGGAAGAGATAATAGGAGGAACTCTTGAAGACATAGGAATAGGCAAAGAGTTCAGGGACCCTTTTAAAGTTTTCCTTGCCTTGCCTTTCCTTTCCTCTCCTCTCCTCTCCTCTCCTCTCCTCTCCTCTCCTCTCCTTTCCTTTCCTTTCCTTTCCTTTCCTTTCCTTTCCTTTCCTTTCCTTTCCTTTCCTTTCCTTTCCTTTCCTTTTCTTTCCTTTTTCCTTTTCTTTTTCTTTCCAAAAAGCTCAAGGGCCCAGCTTGCAAAATTAAGCAATGTACAATATTTGATTCCTCATTTTGAAATGTCAGACCTTACATAAACCTTTACCAAAGTGACTACAGGCTTTTGCCCTAGACAAACTGATAGAATTTCTATTGCTTTTTACTCTTCTCACTGAAGCAATGTTCTCAAGCTGCCATGTAATTCTGCATATGTTGTCATCTTTACCACAAGGAGCTGAGCCTGAGGGAATGCAATGGTGCCAAAGGTCAGGATAAATGTTTATGGGAAATGTCAACCAGACTCTGGCCAAGCAGCTTTAGCCTTTGTCACTGTCTTGAAGGAAGGCTTGGGTGTCTCCAGCAGAACAAGTAACTGTTGAATCAAGGGAATTTTCAGTAGCAAGCAAGGCTTGTTTTAAAGATTTGTGTAGATTGAGCAAACAAGATAATTTGGCACTGATGGGAGTGTTCAGCGTTTGATTTTCTCTGCACTGTCATATGTTTTTATCATCTGCATTTAGCACATTACTAGTAGAAAAGTTTTAACTTTATGTCTGCCGAGGGCCACAAATTAGCATTTATACATGCAAGAGGTTTGATAGGTGCTTAGGAGCTAGGCTTCATATGTATCGGTCTTCCCATTGATGCTTCTCCAAATTCCTGTTTTAAGCCAGTATTCTCCAGAATTTATGCTGCCCCCAAATGATGGCTAATAACAATGGCCACCATCTGTCAAGTGCAGGCTCCTGAATTTTTACTTTATAATTTCTAATCCTCCTTCCAACAGCCATGAAATTTAGTATTACATTCTCCAGTTTAAGATGAGGAAACCATGGGTGAACAGTGGACTGACCAAAGCATAGCAGCTACAGAAGCTAGGCAAGTTTAAACCTTCTTCCCTGTGGTGGCAGATCTCTGCTTCTTCTGTCTTCATCAAAATTATTCACAAACCATATGTCAAACCCCGAACTGCATCCAAACAAAGGCCTGGTCTATTGCACCCTATCCCATGCTCCTTCCTTACACCCCGTACACCCGGAGCATTTGCAGCAAGAGCTCTTCCTGCCTGTTGAACAGGGTGTGCACCTTAAGTACCTTTTGAGGAAGTAAATGAATTAATGAGTAACTTGGCTTGCTGTACCTGCCAATTGAAATGGTGTGGGGCTGAGCCTGGGCAGGATTCCCAACCCCGTTCACAGCTTCTCAGTTAAACACACTTGGAAAAGGCACCCGACTCTACTAAATCTCACTTGCCTCGTCTTCATGAAGAGCATAGTTTATAAGATCCATTTAAAATGAATGGAAAAACATTTAACAAATTCGCAGTAAATATTAATTGCAGTAGCTATGGTCTAATCTATAAATTCGTGAAAATTGATTTCTTATTTAGATCTAAGATTAAACTTTCCGGTTCTGCTAAAATATGGCAATTTTTTTTCAAATATTTTGGCTTTATATCTTGCTCCTATTTAAGAAATATATTTTACATTAAAACCAGTCTACAAATAAGTGAAATGAAATTTAAAACTGAAGGAATATTGTCAGGAAAGAATGTTTCAGCCTATTTATTATGCATGCTGATATCCTCTATGCTGTAGTTTTAATCTGGTCAAATAAAGTGCTCCCTACAAGTATCTTTTAATACCCATTTTGCTTTTATTTTTAATTTTGCTTTCTGAAAAAATACTGCCTTAGGGAAAAATACTATTCTTCTGGAAACTTAATCATGCTTTATTGTTAAACACTAAATAAAATTATCAGGTCAGGATGTGAAGAGGTCATAGGATAAGTTTGTGTTCATGCGGTTGTGGGGTGACTTGGACAAAGAAGCCAACGTAGAGTTGAGTCTCTCAGCCTCTCCTTCAGCCAGCCATCTGCATACCTGCCCATGTGCCTACCTGCCAATCGAGCCTTCCAAATGACCACCCATCTCCATGTGTCCAAGCTTCCCTGCTTGCTACATACCCAACAACTATGTGAGCTTCAATCTATATACGTCCTTAAGACCCATCGTGAAGTGGCTTTCATGAGCTCCCGGTAGACCATGGCCATACAAATTTCTAATGGGGCCAAAAGGTGGCTTGCTAGTGTTCAAGTGCTGCAGTGGCAAGTGACCAAAGAACATGAGCAGCTCATGAGGACTTGCAGTTTTCAAAATTCCAGATGGAATTTTCTACCTTCACTCATATCATCATGTTACTTATTTTAAATTTATGGAGGGGCCAAGGAGATGGCTCAGTGGAATAAGCACTTCCCTGGCAAGCACAAGGGCCTGAGTTCAATCCTCGGTTCCACCAAATAAAAAATATATATATAAATAAATTTATAGAATAACTTTCCCTTAGTTTAATGAGGAAAAAGATTTGGACTTGTAGAGTTTAGACAACATATCACTTCTGCATCTTACACTATGGATAACTACTATGAAGACAACAATATGTGATGTATTAATTATTGTAACTGTCCTACTAACCTGTTTTGAAACTGTCTCATTGCTATTTCTTTCTCAATAAAATTAATTTTATAAAAAGAATAGAAGTTATTCCATAGTTTTGTATGTTATTGATAGATTAACCCCAATAATCTTATAAAACTATATTTTTCTTAAGCAGACAAATATTGGAAGATACATAAAAGCAAGTGAGCTGTATAAAAGATAATCACTATAGAAAAGATACTTCGTGCTAAGGTATCTTTTGATGGATTAAACCAGCAGTCTACTCATAGATATTTGGGCTGTACATATGTCCTTTTATATAAAAATTACTTCTGCAATGAATAGTTTCATATTTTTGTTATTTCATTTATGTTTAGCTAATGGAGATGTTATGCTAAATATAGTCAAATTACCGTCCACAGATATGCAAATTCTAATCTCATCTGTAATTTTTCTGTTTGTTCTTTTATGTGCTCCTCAGAGCTGCAAATTGTATCAGCTTTTCTGTATTTCAGCACTGAGTAGGCAGCATAATATTTAATTAATTTATTTTTTTGAGACAGGATCTTGCTGTGTAGCTCAGGTTGGTCTTGAAATCACTGTGTAATCCAGTGTGGCCTAACCTCGTGGCAAACTTCTTGCCTCAGCAAGGAGTGCTAGGACTACAGCTGTATATCACCATGCCCCACTTTAGTGTAACTAATTTGAAATTTTTGTGCATGAGATTAAACAAATGCTTAAAATTTATTTGCATTGACATTTATGTAAAATTTGATTATTTTTTAATCCATTTCTAGGACCTTTGAATCTCATTGCTTTATTTGCATATATTAAAGCCTTACTGACCAATTTTGTATTTCTTTTGATGTATTTAAAACAATTTTTTATACACTCATGTACTTTACTTATGATTTTTGTCTAAAGGTATGAAGTCGGTCATTGTTCTAATGACTTCTTAGTCTTACATCATCTTTAAAACGTCTTTTTCTAACTAATACATCATGGATTATTTTCTGGTCAATACTTTTATGAGGTAGCACACTGACTATGGGACAGCTTCTCCAGGATGAAGGGCCTAGTGTCCCACCAACAATAATTTGGAGAGGAACTGAGTCAATGGAGGACACTCGGAGCCAGGAGGGGACTGAAGGAGAAAAGAAAACAGGATGAGATGAGGGAATAACAGGCCATGCCATGGAAGCAGACAGCCAGCTGCCACCAAGCACTAGCGACGTGCTCAGGAGACCTTCGTGCAAACAAGAAGTCACTGGAAGCTGAAAACAGCAAGAGAAATGTGAACGCGGCTTCCGAGCCGCTGGCAGTCAGCAGCAGAGCTGCTGGTGTGAGTTCGGAGGTGGCGGAGAGGTGGCGGAGGTGGCGGAACCCACTGCAGGGCAGGGCTGACCTCTGAGGCTGATCACAGGGCAGCCCCTCCCCACTGCTGCATGCGCAGGGCCGACTAAGGACCCCCAAAAACAGCGCTGGCCCAGGCGGAGCCACCTCCTGCGCAGGGCAGGCTGAGCCCGCGGGAGTGAGTGCCTTGGCCCTTGGCCTCGCTGAGAGTGATTCTCTCTCTCTCTCTCTCTCTCTCTCTCTCTCTCTCTCTCTCTCTCTCTCTCTCTCTCTCTCTCTCTCTCTCTCTCTCTCTCTCTCTCTCTCTCTCTCTCTCTCTCTC